>OZ010607.1:61291690-61344190 GCA_963932145.1 Acanthosepion lycidas | reverse complement strand
TAACAAAAAGACAGAAGGCGCGAAAATTGTGAAGAGGCATAAACGTCAATGTTCCCTGGGTATACAGAACGAAGAAGAAGAGTCATACACCAGGCGGCTTCTGAAAAGCCATACACGCCGCCATTAATCTACATCAAATTTAAATTTTGGCAATCATGACAGCATTTTATCCATATACAACACTCTTAATGAAAAAAAAGTCACCTACAGTGACTACCAAGTATGTCTTCTTTCATCTCTCTTGTATGGTATATACGGTAATGGTAATATTAGCTGTTTCCCTTCAAGGAAATATTTGATATTCATTGACCGAGCAGCCAGCACTGATTTCGGCTGAAATTTATAAAATCATTCTCTTAAATCAATTTCTCTGGAAATAGGTGACTCAAATGCATTAACTTTTATTGTTCTTTCTGTTTGTGTTTGTTTGTGATTCTGTAGCCCTAGTCCTAAGGTGGATGGTCCTCTCTAATATGTGGAAGGCTCCCATTAGAAATACTTGCATCACGTATTGAACCTATCACGTAGGCCAAGAATACTCGATACGGTTCTCCTGCCATGGTTATGGGGTAGCGACTTCGATGGACTAGTTAATTAATATACTTAGAGGACATCCTACTTCCAAAGAACTTTATAGTGAATTGGTGGAAAGTAAATGTCCGCAGTATAATGCGCACAAACCTTACAAAGCCTGCATCAAGAACACATTTAAGAAGGTAAACGTAGACAACAGAATTTAGTACTATGTCGCATCAGAAAGCTCTACACGAAAGAAACTGTTTATGACTGACATTAACTCCTTTGTGAAAGGCAGGCTTAAATACACAAACAAATAAAACGGGGTACTGAAAAACATAGGCTCCTTCCCAGGAAAAATGTAATAAACAGACTCTCACCTACGCAGGTCGGCCTGATTAATTGCACACTTCATCAGAATAACAACACAATATGATGTCTAGCCTGATTTCGCTTGCAATCTATGTAGCAAAATGTGCAAATCATCGAGTGAACTTACCCGGGATTACAAGTCACAGTACCATGATACCAAAATAGTAAGTGATAAGCTTGCTTACAAAACCTGTGGCGTAAACTGTAGGTCACTGACTTGACTAAAAAGTCACGAGAGACGACAACAGTAAAGGCATGGAAGCGATCGTACTAGAGAGAAAACTAGAAAGAATTAATTTCTGCATTTCTCTATATACGCGGATCTTTATCTGTAATCAGTCATTTTTATTTTTTTTTATTTCGATGACGAGAGAAGATGTAACAAATTCAATTTGAATTTATCTATCATGCAACGAACTTAGTGTATTTTACAATAATTCTTCTTGTACACACTTAGATAGGAAAGGCAAAGCCAGATCGTGAATCTGTAAGGTTTAAGACATTTTTATTTACCTATTGTGTAAAATTTCGTTCTTGAGATGCGCCTACTGATTAGATTTGGCTTCTAAATACTGTTATCTGATGAAAGAAAACTATTTTAGATTTTTTATAATAATGATTTATTATTCTTATTGTTTTTTATATTATTACAAATGTAGTTGTGCCGTCAAAAATGATGGCAATTTTTAGAAAGTTTTAATAATGAGATGTAATGAAACAATGTACTGAGATCTAATAAAGCCGAAATAATGAATTCACAATTAGAGAACAATTAATTCATTTTTTTTTAATATTTTTAGATATATAATGTAATCTATGACTCAAAATTACTCTTGGTATTATATGAATCGCTTTTTAATTAATATCTTGTTAAAAGTTTATTTCTTAATATCTTGTTAAAAGTTTATTTGTTTAATATAACAGTGAAATGCAAATGTCTTTTGGTAGTAAAATAGATTAGTAACAGAACAACAAAGACAGCGACGACACAGCCTATTTCAAGACCAAGTTGAAGCAAAACGGTCACTTAATAGACAAATGTTATCTGTGTGTCTCATATAAAAAGCTTGAACAAATAAATCTGCAATCCCAGAAACGTCGGAGTAGAAGAACTGATTAATTAAACGATTTTGCTCGGAGACTAATTTTATCTAAATGCAGTTAAATATTTTATTTGTATAGATTGTTAAACGGCAAAGGGAAGTAATCACTCAAAATTTATTAACTTAGGTTGATTTTAACTCCTTTCCCACTAGAGTGTAACAGCAAATATATTAATAAATAGCCATTGATTATTATTATATGGTTTGATTATTGCATTCAAATTGATGACTTCTTCTTTGATGCCGTTATCCCAACGTTTCGAGCTTTGTGTTCTCCGGCCTTCTCTTGAAGGAGGTCAGGTCATTATTCCGAATGTAAATTTAGGTAAATAATTATAACTTTTCATCACAGGAATTATTATTATTATAATTATCATTATTATTGTTGTTGTTGTCGTTGCTGCTGATGATGATGATGCTTTTGCTGTTGCCGCTGCTGCTCCTGTTGTTGTGGTTGCTGCTGCTGATGATGCTTTTGCTGTTGCCGCTGCTGCTCCTGTTGTTGTGGTTGCTGCTGCTGATGATGATGCTTTTGCTGTTGCCGCTGCTGCTCCTGTTGTTGTGGTTGCTGCTGATGCTGCTGATGCTTTTGCTGTTGCCGCTTCTGCTCCTTTTGTTGTGGTTGCTGTAGTGTTGGCAGTGGTCACTGCTTTTTAATTATGTTTCTTTCGGTTCATCTATTAATGGCCTATTTTCTTTTATTTTATCATATTCTTATTTTGTACAAGCATAGAAATCAGCGCTTTGTGTATAATCAACACATTACATAATTCAAACTGACATCAACTCTGCCACTTCGTGTGTAAATTTAAATACATCTACTCCTCCCAAAAAATTTTAAAACTATAATATCATTTCAGCTTTCTTTTATTCTTACTGAACAGTCAATGTTTACATCTTGCCTTACATTTTATCTTAGCTCAAGTGTTTTTAATGAATCCACTTAAAAACTGTATTTATTTACCATTACAACCTAGTGTTGACTCCATGATTCTCTAGCCAATTGTATGCTCATTTAGTTCTGTATAGATGTTTTTTACATATCAGGCGCCATGACACTGTTAGTTTTTGTTTTCCATTCAATTTTTACGATTATGGTTGCATTCAAAGTGAGTCAGAGATATATATATTTAATGAAATCTTTAGTTTTTGACAAGGTGTTATACGGAATTTAAATTATATAGCAGCCTGATTAAACTATTCTAAGTGAAGTAGTGATTTAAACTCCAACGATTGAAGAGCAACTGATTGTAGTATTAACTCAAATTCATCTTCCTGAACAGTTTTGTAAAATTATATGTTACAAAGATATTGTCGAACATGTCATGATAAACAAAACTTCTTTCGAGACAAGCCGTTAATTCTGTTATTGAATCACCTATTTTATCAATGAGCTAATTAACGGTAAATATCAAACAGTTGGGTTTTGTATATAATATGCAGGTACGCGAAGTACGAATTGAGGTTACATACATCAAGAAACTATGAACATTTACATATTTGACAGGTACCTTGACAGCAAACGGAAATGGTGATAACGAAGGCGCTTTCGAATAGTGAACGTGTAGCTTCCAAAAGCGAAGTAAATTATTAAAAAGATAAACATTTCGATATAAACGAAGAAAATAGTATTGGACTGTTATATAATATTATTCCTTCTATGTAGCAGTGAGTACTGGTCAATATCCTCACAGATGAAGAAGAGACGCTAAATAATTTTTCTCGATAGAATCTATCTTATATATTTATAAGTTTACCATTCGTCCATGTTTTGAATATTGCTGGCACATTTTTCTGGAGCTTCTTCAATATATTTAAAGATTCTTGACAAAATCCAAAGAAGAATCTGCAATATTATTGGTTCAGACCCGGCATCTCGGTTTCAGACCTTCACGCCATTGTAAGGTAGCTTCCCTTTGCCTTTTCTATAAATACTTTCATGTTAATTGTTCTGTTGAACTTTCTTCTATGGTACATATACTTTATGAATTTAAACGCATTACTAAATTAGCGGTAATGTCTCATCATTTAACAGCTGAAATGGTTAGATGTATTCACAAGTGCTATACTAACAGATTGTTTCGCACTTCTTGCTTGTGGGACTCTTTCCGACATCAAAATTTAACTGCAGTTTCAATCGTCGTCTTAATTCCTGTACTGTTATTGTTCTCCCTCATTAATAACGTTTTTTCTTATACTCTATCAAACTCACTAACTACTTGTGTCTTAGTGGCTTTATTGCCTTGATTTAAAAAAAAAACTTGAGTCAACAGGAAAATGCAGAAGGATGTGGAGAATACCACTGATTGAACATTTGAGTAATGATGAACTTTTAAAAAGTGAAAACAAAAACGACGTTTATATTTAGAATGAGAAAGAGACTTTTGACATTTCTAAGACACATAATGAGGAAAGGAGGCTTTTAGAATTGGACACTCACAAGACATACTAAAGGCAAGAGGTAGAGATCAAGCAACCTACATAAAAAGGTTGCGCAAATGGATCGTAAAGTGGGAGAGATCATCAAAAGACAATCTGTAAGTGCTAGAATAGGACGTTTTGGAGAGCAATATCTCTCAGTCCTGAAGGAACATAACACATAGATGATTGATTAAGTCAATCAATAATGAAGAACATTCGTTTTACACAGCAAATATTGATTTTTCACAAAATATTTTTCTTTCTCCATAAATTAATACAGATAAAGATTCAACAAGCAAAAACATATCAGGCTCAGAAAGTATTGATCTATCTTCATAGATATAATGAAGCAATTGATTATACATACCAATTCCTTTCATATTATTCACTCGCACAACTGACTTTTGATTTTTACTTACTGAACTCTTTTCTACTGCTCTTGTTTCTAGCGCCATATCATTTATTTTTGTAAAACTCTTACTACAAAGTAGAAAATGTCACCCAATTTGATGTATATTTATATTGAACTTATTCTCTTATTTTGACGCGTACTGATGACATTTGAAAACACTTCTTGGTTACCTAAAATATCAGTTGTTTTTAAAGTTAGATGCCATTATAAGAGTTTAGTTTTAACAAAATACATTCAAAAAGATCAATTCCAATTGCATTTCCTAGCCGACATATCAGCATCTATTTTCTTTTACAATGTTAAAATGGGGATTTTATTTATCTATTCTAGTGGAGTTGAGAAGGAAATTGTTTTCGGTGCACTTGATTTTTGTAATTTTAAGAAAAGTAAAAATGCAAAACGTAAAAAATGTCAATATTATGGAGATGGTAAAGGGAATAATCCAACATGACAAAATTGTTTTTGATATTTTGTGGTCTGGGGTTGAGGCTGATGTCAAATCAAGAAATTACTCAAGAATCTTCAGTTCATGCAAATAGCCAACATTCTAAAAAAGTAGTGACAATCTTTTACAACTTGTTTATCTTGCTCGATTTCGTGGTCAAAGAGTGGAGTGAAAAGAAAAATGTCTTGACTTACATTTTCATACGTAATTTTCTACTTAAATTTGCACCAGTATAAATAAATTTTGAAGGCCAATGAAAAAAAATGCGTGAAATGCGAAATATGTTCCTGGAAACGAAACAGACAACCGCAAGCTTTCATCCAATGTGCTGCTATGTATATGGGAGGAAAATATTCTCCTATTATGAATTCCTTCTTTCGTATCCAACGATTGATTCACAGAAGTACAAATCGCAGTGGGACCAATTAAATGCAATGGGCGACGAAAAGAGTGCAGAATTAGTTCACAGATAGAAGTCTTAATACTAGACTGCATATTACTTTGATGACCAGACAAAAATTCTTAGATCTTGCTAGTATTTTGCCTCACTCAAATCTATTCACGCGATAAGACTATTCACCATGCAAAGAAAAGAAATAAATTTAAAAAAAAAAAACGAGAAATGTTTTTTTTTTGTTTTTGTTTTTTTTGCTGAGGAAGGATTTTAAAATTGTTTTTGCTGGATAGAATCATGAAGTTACCATCAAATAAGAATATTTGAACGTTACGGTAAAAGTTTTTGCTATAAAATTTGTTGTGGTTGGAACCAGTTACCCTGCTTACAGATCAATTCTTGATAATTATTCCCGGGTAATTGTCTAGAGAAAAGATAATACTATTGCAGTGACTTGTCTCGCTGAATATTGAACACATCTCTCACGATTGACTCTTTGACGATTTCAGTGTTGTGTCTTGCCAGACCCCACATCACAACAAAATTAATACTGAAAATTAAGAAATAGAATTATAAAGTGATGAGATTTTTAAATAACCTAGTAATTTACCTTCACAGCCATAGTCTTTTTGGCTTTCATAGATGAACCTTAGAGAACAATAAATCTAGCGAAATGATTCTTGTTTAAGACGCAGGAAAGATCAATTTTAAGGAAATCTAGGTTCATTTTCCTGGTTAAGCAAAATTTATCATACAATTTCTTTTCTTTGATCTACTTATAATACAAAGAAAGGATTTCTAAAATGTAATAACCAGTTATTATCATCCGATATATAATTGTCCATTAGTTTATTGAGGAAGGAAAATTATATTTTAAAAATTATTTAAAAATTTACAATATTTAAAACATATAAATTAGAATTTCGCCGCTAAAACAATTGTGTGTGTTTTCTTTCAGTGTTCGAAGTGAAATTCAAAATGTCCTAAGGCAGTCTAAGACCTGTGGATAGCTTGAAAACAAAAAGAAACGAATAGAAACTGCCTTCAAGTCCATATATACTTGCATAATAATTACAAATACCCCAAGTTGGCGTACAATAATAAGCCATTAGTATAAACAAAATAGTCTGCATCCTTGGAGACTGTTTGTGGCGCAGTCGAATGTAGAAATGTATTAGCATGGAGATTAATATGTTATCTCATGCGCAGAGCCACGTCATGCCAACGTAGGATCAATATTTTGCTCGCTCTGAGGATAAGAAATGATGCTTAATGTTTTAACGTTTACTCTAATATACGAGATTATATTGTAAATGGCACGGTGGACAACATGCAATAATAACTTTTGTAAAGAAGTATCGCAACTGTGAAAAATGAAAGAAAATTTATATCTGGTTAAGTGTAGTTGTTAAAATATTGTTCAATTCCAAAAAGCTCATAATATTTCCCTTTGCATTTTATACAGATTTTCAATCATGATTTCCTTTTCAATAAAACTATTACTTTTATGTGGTCTAAACACATTTTATTTTAGTAATTATTTACAAGAAACAAATGCAGAGATTCTATCCAACTTGACATGTTAATCGTTTTTATTCGAAAGTAAAATTTGCCTGGTTGAAAAATATTTCGAGAACGTATATCTGAAATTGCTTTTTTCAGCGACAATAATTTGTTATTCTGTCTTTTAAATTTCTTTTTAAAATATTGTTTTATCAAAGAAAAAAAATGACAGATTAATATCAAATGGTGGATGTAAAATTAGTGCGATGGTTAACGCATGGGAAGTGGAATCGGCGAACCGAGTTCAAATTCGCACTAAGTCGGTTACTTTCACTTCTGCACTAATACTCTCGGAAAAGTCATGAATCCATTCGTTCTACTTTCTAAATACATAGCAGTGTATACTATGACCTATAGCCTTGAATGAAAACCAATGTAAGAGAGTGAAAGTTCAAACCGAGACAAAGGCAACTATATTTTCCCAACGATATGGCAATTCACAGATAATAAAGAAAATGATAATGAAAAAATAAAGTAAAAAAGTAAAAGAAAAAAAATAAAGAAAATGTATGTGGAAAACCAGAATCATGAACATCCTGAAGGGACACGACATTTAAAAATATATATCAAGTGATCAATGAATTGGGCAACAGAAATCTGAGCGATTGCAGGCTGAAAAAGTTGTAAATTGGTACACTGCTAATTAGCATTGGATTATTACATTCAAGGGGTCGTTAGATTATTAGAGTACTGGTCGTTAAGCGGGTAAGACATCGAATGGTAACATACTTGCTTAACAACACCGGACTTAAGAATGACTATAGAAATTTTCATAAAATAAAAAATTAAGATGTCCAACCAGTCAGTATTGAACGTTGTAAAAAAACAATGACGACGGTTGGTTTCAGGAATTAAAATGAAAAAAAAAAGAAAAATTATGCAAGCCGAATTACTCCATACACAGTTGAATATATATATATATATATATTGAATATATACACAGTTGAATATATATATATATATATATATATATATATATATATATATATATATATATATATATATATATATATATATATATGTGTGTGTGTGTGTGAAAATATTGTAGAAAATAGGAAAGAAACTGGTTTGGTAAATAATCCAAAGTTCCTTAGTATTTTTGTAATTATTTTTCAAAAATAGTGCTCGATACGAAAGTAGAGCATAAATATAATTATTTATTTAAAAATATGATTCCAACTCGATACATAAGAGGTCTCATGTTTCAAATGTTTGAAACATGAGACCTCTTATGTAGCGAGTTGGAATCATATTTTTAAATAAATAATTATATATATATATATATATATGTGTGTGTGTGTGTGTGTGTGTGTGTGTGTGTGTGTGTGTGTGTGTAGCTTATATTCCATTTTTTAATCATTCCACTCCAAGCAAGGCTATAAAGCTACTAAAACACAAGGGCTTACTGCGTTTGAATGAAGCAGAGAAAAATATTATTTGGAAAATAAAAGAACAAGAATTGAGGAGGCTGAAAACGTTGCATTGAATTTTTTGACCTTGAAATTGAGTTGAAAGGCGAAAGGAAGTTCTACATGAGTGACGTGTGATCTTAAAAACGTAAAGTTAAAGAGGAAAGATCATCAGAACAATTTATTATTTATTTATAGAAGAGGCATAAGGAAACTACGTTACGGATGTGAAGCCGAGTTGCCAGGTTTGGGCCAATAACATTACAGAATCTTATTTGGATTTTATCAAGAATATCTAAATACATAGCAAAAGTACCATACCAAATGTGACAGCAGTATTCAATGTTTGGCTTGAATGGTAGACTAATAATCATGTAACATAAATTCTGGCAAGAAAAAATTCTCTAACACGATAAATTGAACCAAATTTCTTAGCCGCAAATGATCTAGCAGATGATTCACTATAATCTTTCCACTTTGTGTCAGAGGAAATTTTTAACCAGAGAAGTCGCAATGAGCCACTCTCCTAGAGTTTATCATCAACCATGCTGACGAAAGGTAAAAGTTCTCTAAAACGAAAAAAGAGAGCAGCTTCGTTTTGGAGGCGTTAAAATTAACAGGCCATTTCTTGCCCCAGTTAATAACAGGTAGAAGATACTTTTCGGGATTAGCTGCCAATTTGACCTTATTGATCTTATCAGCTAAGATAGGATTAAAACATATGTCGTCAGCCTAGATACAGATTTGAAGACTGATGACACCGGGAAGGTCTTTAAACAAATTAGATCCAAGGTTAGATCTCGCGGCCAAAGATAAAGGCCAGGAGAACGCCAACATTAATGTAAAAAGATGTAGAAGAGTGACCATTCAAGATAATTTTCATTTTCACGAATAGATTAGAAAGATGGAATTAAATTTAAAATTCCTGCAGAAGTGTCATAGCCTTTCAACTTGTGAAGAAGGTCCGTATTCTAACTGTCAAACGCCTTCGATATATGTACAGCAACACTCCTATCTTCATCATTCTTATCTAAAATTTGAATGGAATCAGCAGTTGATATAGAGAAGCAAACGTCATATTGATTGTATGAAAGAAAACTTGCAGATGCTTAACTAATGCGGAGTTGATAAGTGTATCTAGGACTTTACCAAAAAAGTGGTAAATAGCTAATAGGCTGATCGTTACAGAGATTAGACGGTTCACCTGAATTCTTAAAAACAGGAACTGAAGAAGAAAAGCAAGCAGAAGCAAAACATTTATTGCAGATTTTAGAGAGAACAGAATCCATTTCGGGAGCATATTTCTTTATGACTATTTCAGGGATATCCCATCAAATTTAGAGATGATAGAAGAAACTATGGATGGAATAGAGACTCAATTCTAAGTGGAAATTGAGGCAAAGATAACCTCAGATGAGTCAAAAGTAAAATTGTAAATGAATTTACAAGTAAAGCATTCTGCTTTATCAACAGAATATGATAACACCTCAAACTGAGTGAACAGAGAAGGGATTCAAAACTTTATGTAAAGTCTTTATGTAATACACTATTACAGAATATATATAGAGAGAGGGAGACCTTTTTATACTGGCAGATATTTTGTTTAATTATACAGTGTCCTAAATAGAAGCAGAACAATAAAGGAAAAAGAGATAGACTTATGCAATATGAAAGTCAAAAACACATGAAAGAAACATTCAAGAATTCAAGAGATTATTCCGATTCCACTGGAAGATTTTCACAAATGTAATCACCAAGGGTATGCATATTTATCCTAGAACCTTTTCGACAAAGAAGATAGCCTGGAACACAGAATTCCTCGATATAAGAATTTAAATTAATTTCACAAAGCACTAAGATATCTGGAGAAGATTTCAGGAGAAAATATTCTAAAGTACAAAAATTTGTACAAATACTACATTGAAGACAGAAAGGTTAAGGAGGAAAGGCGATTTTTTGACTACTAGTTTAGCCTTATTTCTTTTCATTGGAAATGTTATGAGAAAATCAATTTAATGTTTAAGGAGAAAATGGACCAAAATAGTTTCTGTCCAACGTTTATGATAATACAAAGGCTAAATCATAAGATTGGCTCAAGGTCAGAACATGCAGCGACACAAAGCCATGCGAGACATGACACTGTAAATACCCCGATATTATATGACTATTAATCACAGCAGACTCTCTAAGCTCTACCAAAGAATTTGAACTTCTTGAAGTCGGTTTGCAGCAACCAGAAAATTGTTAACCCGGTATCCTTAAAATAAAATGTCGCAGCCATTTATCAGTTAAATAAACAAGGTTAAGACAGTTAAATCCTTAAGGCCATGGAAGAAAGGAACCGATAAACCACATCCTAAACAGGAAACAAAGTTCAGTAAACATGGAAGGGGTACGATCTGAGCGATAAGCGAATCTATCTACTCCTATTAAATTATTCAACACACAATACGTTCGGTTATTTTAACAAGACACCATATATAGGAAGGTGGCTGAACAATTATCTAGACCCCTTCTAGGTGAAGGTGGAATTATTAAATTACTAAGACCTCTCGGAAGATTACCCCTGAGGAATTTGACATAAAAATAAATTTGACATTCAGTTTCAAGCTCAGGATTCAAATGTATAATGTTTACTGTTCAGTACACTGCCATACGGTATAAACATTTAGAAATAAATTAGAAATGGTGCATAAGTGACATTTAAGATCTCTGAAACTGTTTGATACAAAATCATTACACGTGTAGTGTGCTTGAATAGCGGTCAGGTACATCTCTCATTTTGCTATCAAGTCGATGGAACGGAACCCTGTCGTATGATGTTTGACTGTACGTATTTTATACTACAAATTATTTTTATATACACCAATTGAATATAAAAATTATAAAATCATTTCACGGTATTTCAACAGCGAATGTCAGGTCGATATTAGCATAAAGAATATGTCCTTGATAAAATCCAAAGAGGAATCAACAATATTATTGGTCGTGATCTGACAGCTCGGCTTCAGTCACTTTTCCACCGACATATAATAGCCTCTCTTGTGTCTTTTCTGTAAATACTTTGATGGTAATAGTTCGGATGAGTTTTCACTGTGTTACCTATAGTTTTTGAGTTTAAGCTCCATACTAGACAAGTGTCGATATCTCATCAGTTTACAGTTGAGCTGGCTAGATGTAACCGTAAATTCTATGTTAACAGTTTCTTTTCTCGCATTTTTCGTTCGTAGAACCCCCTTCCGGTTCCATGCTGTCCATCTAACTTTAATCTTCAAAAATGCAATGTCAATCGCTATCTACTGTCCTCCTGATTACTCTTTTCTCTTCCCGCTCCTTATTAATATTTCTGTTCCTAATTCTCCCACAACCTGTATCTCCTTATGTCTTAGTAGCTTTACTGCCTTGCATGGGCTGATACAGATTTTAAAAATGTCTTAAATTTTATTATGAAACATTAAATTTAGACAAGATATTTGAAAAATCTATGGAAAAATATACTTCTTTATATAGTAACTGATATATTTTGCTGTGTCTAGTTAGAACGTTTGACCACTGAGACTGACCTTTAGCATCAAAGTAGTGGACTGCATTTACGCCCATTTC
This sequence comes from Acanthosepion lycidas, assembly GCA_963932145.1. Taxonomy (NCBI): domain Eukaryota; kingdom Metazoa; phylum Mollusca; class Cephalopoda; order Sepiida; family Sepiidae; genus Acanthosepion; species Acanthosepion lycidas. The sequence continues at coordinate 61,331,952 of OZ010607.1, read as the reverse complement.
TGGAAAGTACCACATATCTATCAGTACATATATGCGGATGGTATACGACACTTTGTGTGTGTGTGTGTGTTTTTAACGTTAAAATAAACAAACGTATTGATTAGACATTCTCTTAAAATAGAACAAATGTTTTTCCATACAATTACCTTAACGTAAAGTGAAAATTCAAGACCTTTGGATCAATAAGCTTCTACTGATATCACCCAAAGAAAAAAAAAAACATTTCACCTCTAGACATTTATTGCCCTCTTTTTAATGGCTACTTGCTGCAATGTGGTAACAAAACGAGCCAATGAGTGCCGCCACTGATTAAACTGTCTGTGTTTGCAGATTTAGTGGACAGAATTGGAAGTTAAAGTAATCTCAGAGTTGAGCATTCAGTTTGCAGTGGATTTTTTGTCTCGTTTCTATTGAAGTATTGTTCCATAAAAGGGAAAGTTAATAAATTTGAAACATGACAAGCGACCTATTCCAAGACTGTAATGTTGACTCCAATAAAAGAAAAAAAACAAAAAACAAGAAGAAGTTTAGTTTTCATATCCTGAATGATTTACTATCTCGTGTTAATTTCTATGGGCATTTCAGCTTTGGAAGGATAAATATTATTAAAAATGTGAGGTATATATGTCGATAGTATGCGGTTTCTTTTTTAATATTTTGTCTCATTTTCCCTTCATTGCTTCACTTTATTTTCTTTTCCATAATGTGATTATTAATTTTTACATGATTTGTTTTTATTAAGCAATAATTATTTCGGCAAAATTAACATAAAATTTCTTTTTATTAGATAAAAGAAAAATTCTCAAAATTACAAACGAAACATTCAAATGAAACTATTTACATGATTTACCTTGTTTGGACTATTGTCCTCATCTTTATTGTCATATTTCCGATGTTTCGACCCTTGTATCCTCCGGCCTTCTTCAGCTGATATACGTTGGAAATCGTTTATTTCACCCACTGAGGTAAATTGTTCTAGTTTCGCGTGGTATGCCTTTTCTGGGTTTCTCAGTTTCAGTTATTTCCATTTAGTAACTCAGATACTAACAAAAACTTGGAAAGTTGACTTAGTAAAGGTAAATACATGTGTACACAGATAATTAGGCAACTGTATGTCGATTGCTAGAGAGAAAACATTAAAGACGAATAAGCAAAGGTAAAAGATTTATTACCGTAAAAGGTTTTCTCGTGTAAAAACTGAAGTACATTTTATTTAAGTCTGTCTACTCTTATATATGCACACACACAAACACACACACACACACACACATATATATATATATATATATATATATATATATATATATATATATATATATATATATATATTGTCTTTCCAGTTGTTTAGACAGAAAAAAAAAGGATTACAAATTAAAAACAATAAAAGACTGAAATTTATCTGTTCAATTCATCAACTGTGACTTTGCCAAAAAATCCTGGTCCAATTGAAATCAATATTATGCAGTTCTTCTCTTCTTAGCCACATTCAGAAAATGCTACCGAAATATGCAAAAATAAAAAGCGATAACACCAACTAAAAATGCACACAGTTCAATTGATTAATCATCGCAGGGATAAAATCATTTTTTTTTTTTTACTATACTTGGAATGAAAATCAATTCTTTGTATTGCTCTTTCACCAGAAGAATTCAGGTATTAAATTTTACACGGAATCCACACGATACGAGGTATATCCTAAACGTAAAGGGACTGGCTGTGATGCGTGAGCTCTGGGCAAAAGAGGGATAGGCGGATTGTGTTTTAATCTAGCATGATGTATTGGGAGTATACAACTGTCATCTTAGATTTATGCAACCATTGCATTTTTTTTTTGTATGCGAGAGTACTGAAATAATCTCTTTATTCACCTGATCTTGCTCCGTCTGACTCTATTTTTTCTATGATCAAGGAGATTATTAAGGGGACTCGTTTTGAAGGCGTGGAGGCCATCAAGAAGGCTGTAACCACTAAGCTGAGGAGCTTCCAAAAAGAATCTTTTCAGCCGTGCATTGAGGCGTGCCAAAGAAGAATGGATAGGTACATTAGACCTGAGGACGATTACTTTGAAAATCCATTTTTTGTGTGTGTGGGGGGGGGATTTTTATTAAACTGTGACACCAGATCCCGTTACTTTTCAGACAGACCTTGTGTGATCAAATCAGTTGCAAAATAGTGACATTACACATTATCATTAGGCATATAAGTGACATTGAGAATCTTTCGGTCCACTAAATTGGGAAGTAAACTAAGGATTCTCACAAAGTGCTCTCAATAAATATGAAACTGCGATTAAACAACAATAATGAATTATAACAAATGTTCAATGGATTGGCCTTTCTTAAATTAGAAAATCAGATCGTAAATCATCGTTACTTGAGAATACTTGACTCATAGATATTCTGCCTTGAACGGATATTAACATTTAACGATGGACTCTTTCTGAATATGTTAGAATTTCCTAGGTTGTGTAACGAGTGTGTTTAAGGCTATATGAATGATACTTTAAAAGGAAACATTAGGAAACGTCTTGAAAATGTAATAAGTTGTATAAAAAAACATAATTGTTACTCTGACCTTTGAAAGAATATCATCACAAATATGTCTGAATTCAATGGAGGAATAGATTAAAGGCTGATGAAATGTCAAGCGGTAAATGTACTATGTTTTTTGAGACGTAAACGGTTGGGAAAATTGTTAGGTTTTCAATTGAAATGCGTCATTTCCTTTTATATTTCTTCATATACAATTGAATTAAGAAAAATAAAAACATATTCACGCATCTCGGCTCTATTTCCCGTTGACAATTGAATTTTTGTCATTTTTTTATCGATTCATGCAATGATCGACAAAATGACAGGATACTGTCTGCAGGAAATTTGTGGTTTTTCTTTTTCTAATTATTTTCTGGAATTTCTTTTTTTGTGCAAAGCTTTAAGTTACTCTGCACGTTTGAAACAAATTTCTGAAAGATTTTACTGATTGTCAAATAGCTAAGAGAAAGAGTCAGCAGACACTGTAATCAGACGCTGATGTTGGTTGGGTATTTTCAGTATTGAATATAAATATATACCACACGTTTTCTCTTATTAATTTCAGTTAGTTTTCATTGCAACTATCATCTTACATCTGTCAGAGAATAATGCAAATAAAGGAAATCACAAACTTGCATTCTTTAACGTTAGAAATCCTCTTTTTACCGTGACACATACTCTAATCAGTAGAAAGAACCGTTAGCGTTCAACTATTTCACATATACCCACAGTGACCTGTATTATATATATATCCTGCGCAAGGAGTTGAGACACATAGTCTAGGTAGCGATTCAGACGAGCAACTGGCAGCTGGCTTACAGTAGTTTTGACAGCACCCACAGTATTTACAACCAAAAACTTTTGCGGTTTCTCTCTTTTTAATATTTACACTTTTCTCTCGTTGGAACAACTATAAACTCTTCCGGTTATATATATATATATATATATATATATATATATATATATATATATATATATATATATATATATATATATATATATATATATATATATATCAATAAATATACATAATACATGAACAATGAACAATTTCCAAATTAGAATCAACCTGTAGACACAATACACGACATATCTTCCAATATAATAATAAACAAAATGGTTTTTAATATATTTCTTCTTTTACAAGATAAAGAAAAAATGAGTAAATGGTGATTGGTGATATATATACATAAACAAATATGTATTTGTGAAAAATATTCTGATGCAGAAAAGAAATCAAACAACGTCTCTCTTTAAACGGGATTATTAGTACTTAACATCAATGTTGCTCATATTCCATGACAATACTAAAAAGTCACTAGTTCCAATTCTAGTGCAAGCATTTTCAGTGACGGATTTTAAGTTTCTCATACAAGTCATTAGTCGTAAGTTCAATAAATATTTGTCGCTCTATACTTTTAGAATTATGATTATTTTCTGGGTTTCTTTTGAATCTTACAGTGTGTTGGTACATTGCAATTGTTTTTAGGCAGTTACTGTTTCGTTGGCATTCATGACTAGTTACGGACAGTTTATCGGACATTGTGTACTAGTGATTTTTCTAAAGCGCTGTTTTGGATTTGTAGTATGCAATATACCAACGTAAGACCCTCAAGAAAAACAAGATGTATACGTATTTATACATAAAAGCGAATAATATAATATTTATAGAATCAGACAAACTTCAGTAAAATATTTACACAAATAATATACAGAGCGTATCACTCTTAAAAAGAGGATAAACTCTCAATAATCACCTTTACAGAAAAATATAAACACCAAAAGAAAAGACGCGAGGCCATTTTCAAACAAAGGATTTAAAAATCAAATACTTAATACGAATATAGGAAAGCAACTTCCTACTACGCTACCACGTCACCAATCAAAAGAAAAAAATAACATTCCATGAAGTAAATTTAATACATTTTACTTCAATAACAAAACGTAGAAGCAAAAATGTAAAGATAAGTAAATATATAAAATTTAAAAACAGATTACTCAAATAAAATAAATAAATAAAATGAAAAAATAAACTAAAACATTAATTACAAACAGAATAATTAGAAAGAACTGTTACCTTTCAAATATTTTGCATGTACTCGCAATAACCTGTATATCCTGCGCAAGGAGTTGAGACAGATGTTCAAGGGAATTATTCAGACGAGCAACTGGCAACTGGCAACTGCCTTACAATACTGTTGACTATGCTCACAATATTTATATATCTCCCCAGCCTTTATATATATATATATATATATATATATATATATATATATATATATATATATATATATTCGGATTACTAACACAGAAAATGTCTCATATCGAGAATATTTAACATTGAAAAACAAAAGAAAAAATTAATTATTTTTAATAATATGTGGAAATCTCCGCTTTTACCTGAAGATGGTCGCGAGACCAGAAACACGTGTAGTAAAATTATGGAAAACAAAGTATAATATTTTTTTCTAAATAAATCCACATTACAACCAAAAATGTTTGCGACACCTCTCTTCTCTTCTTTTTAATATACATACTTTTCTCTCGTTGGAACCACTACAACCTCTTTCTTTTATATATATATATATATATATATATATATATATATATATATATATATATATATATATTAATAAATATGCATAACGCCGACAGTATATCTCGGAGTTTCATGCACTATGAAGTCATCTGGTATAAAAGAACTGGCCGTTATCTTAATAAAATATCTGTGTTTTGCGGTGTTAGTTGGATAAATTATTACTATTATTAAATATTTAATTGTACTATGATTGAAATTTAAATTTAGGTTCAACTTTACACTTATAATTAAAAAATAAAATTCCAACTTCAATTTAAAATTGAAACATCCTAAAACGCTGAGAGTAAATACGTTATGAATCAAGGGGGATAACTATTTTTTGCTTGGGTAAAAACCGGTTGACATCATTTATCGATAATAAAAAAAATATGTAAGCAATGATAAAATAATAATAACAACAACAACAACAACAATAACAATAATAATAATATTAATAATAATAAGTAATAGCACTAACAATAATAATGCGTAATGGTGATATTAGGTTGGTGCAAAAATAATGACGTAATAATGTCGTTTTTTGACGTATTTTTAACGTCAAAAAACGACATTATTACGTCATTATTTTTGGACCACGCTAATAATAATATGATAATATTAATAAAATAATATTAATATTAATACTAATGATGTAATAATAATAGTAACATTAATAATAGTATATGTGCGGTCTGAATTTGAAAAAAAATATTAATTTAGGTCAACGTGCTTGAGTAGTTTTTTTCTTTATTTCTATGTATACTTGTGATCATTAATTCGCTTATTTCGTTTAACAAATTATGGTTATCTATGTTTTCGAATTACTAATTTTTCTTAAAGACATCAATTATATTCATTGCATTGCCCGCTGAAAGGTTTGGCTTTTGTTTATTAATCCCAGGTAATCGTTAGTTTCTATTGCCACGTTTTATTTTCCAGAAAAATTTAGAAAACGCTATGATGTTACCATATGTAAAATTGCCTAATGTCATTTGGTGATGGTAGAAACGTGATTTCCAATGGTTTTCAGTTGAACAAAAATAGAACTTAACCTCACCATCATGTTTAATCCTCGCTCTTTACAATATACCTTTAGTCATGCACTTGCCGTTCAACGAGCAGGTCTTGTTTTTTCGGCATTTACATTCTTTAATTGTGGGGTTATATTTATCTTGTAGGTTGGTTAATGCTTATTTAATATAATATTGTTGTGCCGTGATATATATTTTTTAACGTTTTTAACACATCTATAGCTAACTTTAACGTTGTTTTTATTGAAATCTTTTTTAGTGTTGGGGAATTGCTAAAATGCATATGAAATAAATCCAGGAAATATTTTCCGATCTTAGTTTTGACATTGCTTCTAAAGGGTCGGTTAAAACATATGATATTGCGTTTAGGGTGTTTCGGCTTGTTAAAATCTTTTTCGCTAATTTCTATGTACTCAAGGTTTACTTTACAGTTACTATGCTCTAAGGCTTCTACATATTTGCTTTTACACTTGTCAAAAATTTCCTTATTACTAGAGTTGGTGGATAGTCTAAATTGGACCTATTTATGTAAATTGTTTAGAATTCTAAGGTGGTGGTTAGATTGTTGACGTATCTATGATTGTATAGGTCTTTAGCGTATGTTTTATAAAGTCTGTTAGACAGGTCTAAGGTTACATCCGGGAAGTTGATCACTTTAGCGTTTGTATTGGTGGTGATACTCAGACCATGTTCTTTAAACAATTTAATAAATCTTGTATTTGTGAACCTGTCTCTATAGAGTACGGTGTTTATTTTTATATCAACAATGAAGTTTAGGCCTCAAAGTAGTAGAATTCCAACTAATTCACAAGACTCCGCAATAATCTGCTTTGTTTTGATTAGTCCACATGCATCCTTCATAGAATAGAATGTGTTTTTGAGCCTGTTTAATGATATTAATGTCGTGGTTGCTTATGGTAAGCCAGATTTATTGGGGCCATCAGGAGCTCCTCGTTAAATTGCATAAAACAGCATTAACTTTTTTTTATTTTAGTGAACCAATGTCGTCAGGTGTGTTACGCCGCAGGTTGATTCTTAAAGCATTTTTTGTGTATATGTAGGATTTTTGCTTATTTAACGATATTCTTTTTGGATGGATTGAGTAGTTGCTATTGTGGTTTGTGTGGCAAATTCTCTTTATCGCTCTTCACTGTGATAAATACTTGTTGTTTATGTCACTCATGGACGCTGCCCTCGATTTTTAGCTCATTGGCAGTTTTCCTGGTTTCGCCGTTGATGGATTTTTCCCAATTACCAGGCGCATTTTTTATTAATATGTACTTATTAGCTCTGTTATTTTGCTTTGGACATTTTTTTTTATTTTCACCAAAGATTATATATATATATATATATATATATATATATATATATATATATATATAATCGGAAGCGTTTATAGTTGTTCCAACGAGAGAAAAGTGTAAATATTAAAAAGAAGAGAGAAACCGCAAAAGTTTTTGGTTGTAGTTTGGATTTTTTTTTAAATGTATATTATGCTTTATTTTTCATAATTTTGCAACACGTGTTTCGGGTTTTGCGACCTTTTTCAGGCAGAAAGTGGATATTTCCACATATTATTAAAATGAATTAATTTTCCTTATGTTTTTTTTTTATATTTTATGATTCTCGATGTTAAACATTCTCTTTTTTGTGTGGTAGTAACAAAAATGGCAGTGAAAAAGTTCTTCTGCTTGAAGGGTAATAAAACAATTAAGATTGGTCCGAGAATGGGTGAGGAAAGATATCTCTATTCTTATATTTTAATGACCCCTGTGTCTTCTTAGATCTATCTTCATTTTTTGTATTGTGCGTGTTTTTGTTAGTATGTATATGTATATGTATACGTAAATTCCCTTTCTATACACACATACTGTCTTATTATAAGGAAATAGTATACGTATATATACACATACAAACATATATATATACACATACATATATCCATACATACACATACACACATTTCTTATGTTGTGCAAGGTTTTTGTACGCGCTTGTAAGTCTATTTGTTTTTGCCAATATGTCTATATATATTAGTATGCATATGTATACGTGTATTCCCTCTCCATACATACATACTCTCTTATTATAAGGACTTGGTATACATGTACACACATATACACACACACACATATACGTACATACACACACATACACACACTTCCTATGTTATGTAGTGTTCGTTTGTGTACTTGTGAGTAGTCTATTTGTTTTTGCCTGTATGTGTATATATATATATTCGTGTTCCACAGACAACCTCGTGTGACTGTGTGTGTGCATGCATGCGAGTGGTTTGACCAATGCATTTGGCCATTATGTGTGCATGTTGTGTGTATTGCGTGTGGGGTAATGATCTATTTCGTGCCGGTTTAAAATTGTTTATGAAGTTTTTCTCTTGTATTTGTAGGTAAGAATAATTTTAAGTTCACCCAGGTTACATTTGTAGATGTGTTGTGATACAAAAAGTTTTCTGTTGTCTGGTAATTTCATGTTGATTTTCTGTAGGGCAACACTTTTCTCTCGTTTGAGCAACTATAAACTCTTTCCTTATATATATATATATATATATATATATATATATATATATATATATATATATATATACACAAATTATCCCTCACCGCTAGGACGACTCGGAGTTTCATGGATGACACAATCCTAAGGTGGTGGGTATGAACTAACGGGTACGCAATATATATATATATATATATATATATATATATATATATATATCGTGGCCTGACGATTGCATCTATATATATCGTGGCCTGACGATTGCATATAGCATGAAACAGACTGTCGCCTCTAAGTGTTGACTTCTATGTTCACTTTTATATTTACATACGCTCTATCTCTGATATTAAGTACTTTATCCCATAAATATAGCACATCTCAAGACTATATTTCTTCATATATATATATATATATATATATATATATATATATATATATATATATATGTGTGTGTGTGTGTGTGTGTGTGTGTGTGTTTGTGTGTGTGTGTGTGTAGTAGAGAATCTGAGTTCAACACCATGCGTTCAGGCATGAAATAGACTCTCGCCGCTTGCTGTTGACATATGTGTCAACATTTTTTAATTATATAGACTCTATCATTTATAGTTAACACTTTTACCCATAAATATAGTCTTTTAACCTATGGATGTTTACTGTATACAATAATCAAACAAAGTTTGGTAATGAACGATAATACTTTGGACAAGAACAAAACATAAGATTCGCCAGTGGCGCATAGAAGTAGTAGTCAACTGCTAGAAGTGAATCAAGTGAATTCCACAATGATCTCCAACTGCAGACCAACATACAGAATTTTATTACTGTATTTAAGTAAATGTAGACATAACCAATATCGTACGTACGTAAGCTACAACATATAACATACCTAAAACTATATTGTTGCCATTCATATATATATATATATATATATATATATATATATATATATATATATATATATATATACATATATATATAAGTATATGATGATCCAGAGATTTAAGTCTGATGATCCAGAGCCCTGTTAAAGGGGTTATGGTGAAATAATTTATTGCATGGAACCTTAACGTGGTCTGTTTTTATTCAAACATATCTGCTCTGAATTTTCCATTGAGCTCTCCGGATATCATCCTCCTTGTGTCTACCCATACGGATTACCTAAGTTTGCATAAACTAAATATATATATATATATATATATATATATATATATATGGCAAATAATTGAGATAGTACAAAAATTCTGTATTTCACATTGTCATTCATTGATCTGATGTAAAAATCTCATATTCACACACACACACACACACACACACATATATATATATATATATATATATATATATATATATATACATTATTTCCCTGACGATCCGTTTAGGTGCAACCTGGGTAGGTTTGTGTAGCTCACTAGGTGTATCTAGGTCTGCTCTACGGTTGTATTGAGCTCTTTTGTTAGTTAGTTGTTCACTCGTATCGGATTTTTTTCTTTGGGCTTCAGACCTGCATCTGTGCGATTTTTTTCGGCAGTAGTTCATGTTTGTAGCTCTTACTTTTTTTTAAAACCTTTTTTTCCCTCGAGATTGATTTTATTATTTGCAAATCAATAATTCGAGGGTTTTTCGAGACGAGTCTAGTTATCTATATTTGTATGTATATATATATATATACATACATATATATATATATATATATATATATATATATATATATATATATATATATATATATATATATATATATATATATATATATGGGGGAATAAATGCTAAAATAGAAAACTCATATGTTTTTCGTTTTTCGAAGAAACTACTTCAGTTTAATGCTTTTTCTTTAGCGATCGAATCTTATGGATATAAAGGAGATAAACATGTGCTCTTTTTTTATATTTTCTCATTCATTCACCCACTGTTACTGTCCTTAATGATTTTCTATATTATACATATACGTACGCCACTGCGCGCACACACACACACACACACACACACACACACACGCACACGCATACACGCACGCACGCATTCGGAATTTTCTTTAAATGCAATGTTAAATTGAATAATAAAATTGTGTTAATTTCTACTCGGAAAGAATGATGTAAAAACCTAGATATTAGGTTGGTGCAAAAATAATGACATAATAATGTCGTTTTTTAACGTTACGTCAAAAAACGACATTATTACGTCATTATTTTTGCACCAACCTAATAAATAGGAATAAATAAAGATACGAAAATACCAACTGAAAGAAAACTTTACTTTTTACGTCATATTTTTTTTATTTTAATTATCCTATTTTCAAACGCAAGAATACATTGTGATTTTCTTTTGCTGTTTTTAAAAATAACATTAAATAAAAAAAATTGCGTCTTCGTAGATGTAGTGTGTCTTATGTAACAATAAATTTTTCTCTATTTTCGTTTTCCTTGTCTACTTTTTTGATAACAAGACGGCTTGAAAAGTTGTAATCGATTCTGTTTAATGTCTGTCAGTTGGTTGCAGTCTCTCCAAGATTAGGTCATGTCTTAACCTTTAGTCACAGAAACTTAGCAAGCATTCATCTGTAAGCTTTTGGTTCGAAGTGGATGTTGTAAAAATCCCTAAGGCTTTCTTTTAAACCAGTTATCAAGTAATGTCTTGTAAGTGATATGCCAGGTCAAGCATAAATATTGGCTAGCTTTTCCTTGCTAGTTTACGGCGTGATTCTAAATATTCACTATTTACTATACAACGTAGTCAAAAATAAAGGATTTCTGCAATATATTGTTATGATCTTGAAGAAAATTTTATTTTTGCTATAAATCATATGCAAAAACTGATGCTAAAACTGAAATTATCTAGCAATAATAATTTGGCTGATGTCTGTACTCACAAGTGTATTTTTCAAGTACTTCTCAATTATAAATATGAGAGAAAGTCAAAAATTATCGGAACTTTTGCCTCAATAAATTGTTATGTTTGTAATCGATGTTTGAGCTTGATCTCACCAGTTTTCTTTCTGCTGTTACTGTGTAAATATGGCCACTCTACTACATCATCAGGGCTCATAGCCAAGAGAGAAATTCTTGTTTCGAAAGGTGAATAATCTGAAAAGACTGTTATGGGCAACAAAAAAAAAAGTTATAAGAACTGGACATTAAAAAAATGACAAAATTTATTGTGGACAGACATGTCAAAATTTGACCTTTTAAGAGGAGATCGTATGTGGTATGAAAGCTAGAAGAAATACTGGATGATGAATGTGGGGTTCAAACAGTTAAGCATGGTGGCGGGGCTGTTTTGATATAGGGTTGTTTTGGAGCAGAGAGACTCTTGAAGATTTGATTCAGGTAAAGTGAATCAGGAAAAGAGATTTGCAAAAACATGCTATACAATCTTCTTTACGCATAATTGAAGAGAACATCCAACAAGACAACGATTGAAAACACCCTTCTAAATTATTAGCATAACATTAGCACGAGTCAAAACGAAGTAACAAAATCTTGGAAATTATGACTAGACCGCCAAGTCATTATAGTTTTAATGTATACGGGCAAAAGCGCTCAATATCATAGACAGAGCTTATGTAGATATAAAAGTGTACACTGAGGTTAATACTGAGTGGCAACAGTCTGTTTCATACTTGAAAACAATCTTCAAATGGCCTGAAGATTGCGTACAAGCCGTAGCACATTGTTGACCTTCGTGGCCACTTTTTATATACAGGGAAAATTGTCGCCATTTTATATTTTTTTAATTTCGCGCATATACTTTCTTTGTTTTGATTTTGTCAACTGCACAGTATAGTAGGGTCAGTTGGGCACCGTCTCCGAGAAAAAGATCACCATGACGCAATTAACTCCGTCATATATTTGGAAACGTTATACTGTACTGCTTAATATTCGCGCCAGAGTGATTGGGTGTTAACCTGTGATCAATGTAGAAGATTCGGAAAGAGTTGGATAATATATCCAGTCAAAATCTTGATGTTTGGCGTGATCACTAGTGATGGCGACATTATGCATTCATCTTCACACAGGGCCTCGGACTCAACACAGAAGCTCACATCAAGTGTCTATTATTATTTGAGGGGCGCAGTTGAGCGAGAGGCCAACAAAACATCTTGTAACACTGAAGGCAAGGATTATGTCAGCATCCCCCAACTGAAACAAGGAGACCCTCTAGAAAAGATACCAAAGTATTCTGGAGGCTATGGTTGAAGCTAATGCCGATTTTATTGAGTACATTTAATCTTTAGTATTTAAAGATATTTTTGTGTAATTTTGGTAAATATATCTGTTAAAATGAGATGTCAGTGATATTTTCATTTTTGCGTAATTTAGAACACAATTTACCCATCGCACCCTGCATACATACATGCATACACACATACATACATGCATACACACACACACACACACACACACACACACATATATATATATATATATATATATATATATATATATATATATATATATATATAGGTAACTACACTCGTTTTGGAAAACCTTCGGTTTCTTGATTTGCTAATAGTCAAATCAATCTCGAAGGAAAAAAAGATTTTAAAAAATGAGCTATGAACCTGAACGTCTGTCGAAAATAATCGTACAGCATACAGGTCCAAAGCCCAAAGAAAAAAAAACGATACGAGTAATCAACTAACTAAAAGTGCTCAATACAAAAGTAGAGCAGACCTAATCAAACCTAGAGAGCCAGACAAACCTACCAAGGTTTCACCTAGCGAATTGTCAGGGCTGACGATCCGCTTAGGTGAAACCTTGGTAGGTTTGTCTGGCTCACTAGGTTTGACTATATATATATATATATATATATATATATATATATATATATATATATATATATATATATATATATATATATATATATATTTGTATATTTAGGCAGCAATCCTTTGTTTATGCAATAAAACGACAGACAAGTTACTACGGTTAAGTTTTTTATTTTATTTTTATTGTGTTCGATCAAGAGCTTTCTTTTCTGGACAAAGAATGTGTAAGAACTGTCCAAATGTTTTATATTTCCGAGCGCTTTCGGCTATTCTATTATCAAGGATGATTCGATTTTTCAGCTTAATTGAGTGTGTGCATTATGCGTAAGTTTTAGTTTGCTGTGGGGGATGCTTTAATTTCCGAATACGGTTAGCACATTGTGGCCTTGTTCGCAGTTAATGTTGTTAAGAGTTGGCTTTTTCCTTTTTTTATTATTAAAGCTTCCATTATTTTTAATCTTTTTTTACAGGTGGATACATTTATTATATTTGTGTTTTCTACTAGTATGTTTCTAATTGAATCGGGTTAGTTTGTGTGTGTGTTCTAATGGAGCTCTGGTCAGATAGATGTAACGTAAAGCGTCTGGATAAGGATGTAATTTTCTAACCGATGTAATTATTTATGAGTCCGGTTTGATCAGGAACACAGTTCCTTAAGAGGCATTTGAAGTCATAGATAATGTTTGGGGTATTGTTATTTTTGAGGAAAAGGTTAACTGTCTTAAATTTTTTATAATAGATAATTTGATTTTTTTTATTCGGGTCAATTAGGGTAGTGTATTTCTTTATGATATGTCTTAGTGAAGATTTGTTTTGTTTGTAGTTATTGTGCATTTGTTTTTTTTAATAAATGTGTATATAATTTTTGACTGTGTGTTCGCTATCGTTATTACTTACTTAGGGGAGAAATAGTCTAATTTGGTGGTCTATAAGGTGGTTAGGGAAGCCGTTGTTGATTAGTATTTGTTTAACATTATTAAGTTCTTTGAGGAAGAGTAGTCTAGAGGATGAACTCTGGTGTGCTCTTTTTAGGAAATTTTTTTTATTACTGCTATTTTGTACCTAAGTGGACATTCGCTTTTGAAGTCAAGGTGGCACGAGTTTTTGCTAGTGGGTTTTTTTTTTATATAATGATGTGATGAAAGTGTTATTGCTCTATTCTACGAGAAAATCTAAGAATGGAAGTTTTGCTTTTTTGACTAAGTTCATATGTAAAGTTAAGGACAGAGTTTTTCTCAGATGTGGTCTTAAGTTTCTCTATTTCTTTAATGTTATTGGCTAAAATAAAAAGATCATCTATGTAGCGAAATTATATTTTCGGTTTACGGACCTGTGTAAATATCGAATTTTCTACGTGGGACATGTAATAGTTGGAAAAGCATTGGCCGAGTGGATTTCCCCTACTAACACCGTTAGTTTGGGTGTAAATATTGCCATTAGGGTTATAGAATGGAACTGTGGTTGTGCATGCGTGTAGTAATTTTTTTAGTATGGATGGTTTAATAGATGGCGGAGGGATAGAATTATTAGTATATACAGAATTGAGGATAATGTCAATAGTTTGATCGACGGGGACGTTTGTGAATAAGTTTTCGACGTCAAGGAATAATAGCGTTTACAAACGTCGAAAACTTGTTTTTAGGCATTTAAAACAACATGCCTAGCCGCGTACACAATTCCGGAAAATTCTTGCTGAAAACACAACTATACTTAATCATGAAAACAATAAACAAAAGCTAAAAATTCTTGAAGCTATATACATAAAACAGTTGAAACCTAACCTAAACAAAATAAACTATGTAATCTCCACAAATATCCTTAAATGTCTATAATTGATAACAGAAGGCATTAGTTTATACAACCGGCTTCCCATACTTAATACTTCTCGTTTTCACTCTGGCGTAGTCATATGTGACGTCACGAGCTGCGACGTGATTTTCGCTTCCGCGTCTCGTGTACACGAGTTAGTCGTTACTTTGAAATTTTTCATGCAAAAACAGACTATCATTATTGTTTCGTCCGTGTATTGCTTGATATATTGAAAAGTAATTGTCGTCTTTGATAATGGCTTATGTAAGCCAAAGGCTTAGATTGGATTTAGACATGTATCAATATGGTGATTTCCTTTCGTCTTTCATTGATAATGTTATTAAGCTTATCAGACAATATGAAAGGAACTTACTTAAAATAAATAGACAAAACTTCTGTATATTATTTAATGAAACATGCAGTAATGTAAATTGCTGCCTAAATATACACAATATATATATATATATATATATATATATATATATATATATATATATATATATATATATATATATATATATGACATTTGATTATTTGGACACATACACACTTGCACATACATGTATATGTATTGGGATAACTATTTTAAGTTCGTCGTTGACTATTTTTCATGATGAAAAATGCTTCAGAGATACAAGATATGTTTACAATCAATTTGGTATGTGATGTTTTTAGATTTCTTTCGTTCTTCAAATCTCTTGTTCAGAATGATTCTTCAAATCTCCTTACCTTTGAAAATATTATGCCATTCCCAAAATTTCATTGTCCTTTTCAAACAAAGGAATTTTTCGATTCTAAAAGTTTCACGCTTAATATAAGCCCCTATATTATTTATGACTTTTAAATCTCAACACTAAGCAGAACAAAGTCTTTATTGCCGTGACCACTTTTGATTTATTTCATTTTTTCACATTATGAGCAATTGTATTTCATTGAAAAATATGTTGTTTTGTTTCCTTCGACGAAACACCATTGAATTTTAGTAAGCATGTTGTTATCAACTACTACTAGTAGCAGGAAGTAGGAACTTTGTTATTTTTCTCTTTACTCACACACATTATATATCTATGAAAATAAACACCTATAAATATATAATTTTAATAGCATTTTCATTGTTTTCATTCCGTGCACATCCTACAGGTGGAATGCTGGAACTTGCACAAATAAACTGTGAATGCCGGTGCTTGAGTATTCTAATAAACCTCTCCCGGCAAACATACTTATTTTGTTAAAGCCGAAATACAAATATGATTCCTTTTTTGATCTTCTCCAGTCTCTGTGTGAATGACAGTTTTATATATTTATTTAAGGAATACTTCATATGATATGACACACAGGCACACACACAACATGAATGTATTCATATAATATATCAAAATAGGTTATGCCGGAGGATATCAGACTTAGTTGGTTCGTATTTATTTAGGTCCCCATTTCTGATGTGGGTGATTCTAAAGATAATTCAATAAAGACAAAACTTATTCATTTGTTAATAGCAGTATTGTTCAATAGAGAATTTCCATTATCAACAGCGTGACTTGTTTATCGGTTCCTATCAAATCACTCCCAAAGTTATTAATCAAGTTTCCGAGGCAATGTAATAAATAAACAAATGTAAAGTATCGCCGTGTACTCGATGACCGCCGTGTACTCGATGACCGCCGCTCCCTTTCTCTATACGCTACGCTTTAAAAATAATTCATAGAATACATCATATCAGATTTTATTATACCAGTGAATAGTTTCACACTAAAATTAGTATTAGCCAACTGATGTTATTTACATTATTCGGAATGTTGTCCTCACCTTTATTGCCATATTCACGACGTTTGATCTATTATGCGTTTCGGCCTTCTTCGGGTGATTGCAATTTCGAACTGAATTTTATTTCGTCCACGGGGATAGATTGTTCTCGTTTCGCTTACGATGCCCTCTTCCCGATGTTCCTGTTATCTCTATTTAATTCATTTCTCCAAGTTTTTTTTTTTTTTTACCACTGCAGTAGATATTGAACTTATAAGTGACTTTATCCAGCCAACGCTTTTATCCACTGGGCCATGCGTCATTTTCATCACATGGAGAAGGCCGGGGCGTACAACAGCCGAAACGTCATGAATACGGCAATAAAGATGAGGAAAACAGACCGAACAATGTAAGTAATGTAAATAACTACAATACCCATCTCAGAAATATAGACAGACAACTGATGTTTGATAAGATTTTCAGGAGTTACTTATATTTCTATAATATTCAATAAGATTTTCAGTTTGTTTATTTGAAATGTATGTCGCCCCTAAAGTCAAGGGGCAGAGTTTCACTTATACGGACTTTGGATAGTCCCACACACAATCGGTTTTGAATTCAGAGTTTTCCTTCTCTTAGACTCATTGTCAACAAAGGATACAAACTGTAGTCTTTACTATTCCTAATCCTTAAGGGGTAGCAGATAAGGATTCATATATTTATGAGTGAAATGGAACTTTCTCGCCTGCAATTAAAACTCGGCCCACAACACCCACTTTCTGTGCTAATAAACGCTAATTCATGCCCACACCCTTATTAGAAAGATTCAGAGACGTCATTTTATTGTTCTTGAGACGTATTCTGAATTCTTAAAGGCCTTAATCTAGTTCGATGATCAGCTTGTATCTTACCGGACAACCCGTCGAATGCTCCTGCTCAAGGCCGACTACTTAAAATTCTCGTCCCGTATTCCTCAGGATCTTTTCAGCAATGTAAGGTTGTGGGAGACCTTATTTTTGCAGCTTGACAAAAATGTCAACTTTTTATCCGTTACCTTGTTTTTCCCTAATGTAACGCAGAAGACACCAGTAGCAGATATTGACTGTGCTAATGCTTGAGGACAAATCACTAAATTTCGTTCCGTGTTTACCAATTAAAGTTTTAAGCTAATATTTAGCCTAATTTCCCAGTATTCAATTTTTCAAGAATGTCGGGAAAAATTGATTTGAGAAAAAAATTTAAAATTATTAATAAAGGGATCTGGATCCACAAACAATAAAATATATAAAGAATTTTATGTCACGAATATAAACAGAGTGAAAAGATTTAGGCTATTAAGAAAATTGGCTAACGACATTACAGAAAAAGTGCTTTCCCAACATATGTTTTAGCGATTAATGTAGAGCTACATTGGATGCAGCAGGTGGCTCAGCTAGAAATTGGCATTTAGGCTAGTATTATTATCATTAAAATTATAGGTCTCCTTAAATTTCACGAAAAACAAATGCAGAGAATGGTTGTAAATATCTTGGAAAATATGTTTATTTTTTTTTTAATTGAGTCGTTTTCTACGACTTACCAACTTTTTACAGTTTATGTAAATCCAGCAAGTATATTTAGATTTTACGACTTTTTATGATTTAATGAAAAGATCTTACTAATTAACCCATAGCTGGAGGGAGAAGAGATTGATTCATACCTTTCTCATTGGTATTTATGCGTAAATGAATATAACGAACTCAACTGGAATTGGAACACGGTTCTCCGATTACCAATTCCGTGTCATTATCCATTACAGCAAGTGCACATCGAAGCCTAAAGCAAATAGTATTTCTCATACGGTCACTTATTTAGGTACTCTGACCAAACTCGAAGTTGATTCATTTCGGTGACTGTACAGGAACCGTTGTTTCAACGTGATGTGGCCGTAAGCTCAACCATTATTTTATGATTGGTACCAGTCATAGTCAATAAACTAAAAGGTTTATTAAAGCATGATCCCTTCACATTCTGAAAAACATATCTATTTTGGCCTATCTTGCCAAAATATATTTCGTGGATAACATTAATAATGTGATGACAAATCTCTATTGATATTAATCCAACAGAAATCTTGTGGTTCACCATTAAATAGGAATATGGCAATAAAAAACGATATTCAAGAAAAAGATGTCGAAAGCCGTTCTTTTTTTGAAGATGAAAGAGCAGATGAAATACTGGTGAATATTATAGAATATCAAGGAAGACATTAAAATAATAAATAATTTATTCATGTATATGGATTATTGTGTCAGCAAATGCTTTTATACCATTTGAATTGATTTATAAACAGAAATTTTTTCTGCAATTTATTTTCATAATAAATTTTGAAACTGTCAAAACTATTCTAAATATTTACTTTCCTTACGGCTAGAATAAGTTAACACACACTATATATATTATTAACACTCACAGATGTACCGAGAAAGTTATATTTAGATAATTCTAATTTTATTACAATAATATTGACATGCCTAATAACATCTGATATAGTGTATTTTAGTTTTAGGTCAGTTCTAAATGATTTGACATCCTATTTCTAGTGAATTTTGTGACTAAGCAAAGACTTAACATTAAATCAATTAAAAGAAAGTCATCTTTAGAAATAATATTACTTTTCTCTCTCTTTCAATTAAAAAACGAAAAAAGACCTTTTGCGACCCACTTGTTAGGGCGTATAAATGCTAAGATAAATCTATATTTTTTTTTCTTTCTCCTGGATATCTCCAAGTAGGACAAATAATGTGAAAAATCGTAACGGGTGAAAATATTGCTATTTGGAAGCTTGTAATTGTATGATTTATATTATGCAACAAATTCCAGTTTGTCATCAATAGCATCGAAACGAAAATCGAATCATCATTCAATTCTAAGACACTAATAAGAAAAAAAAATCATTTTGACGAAAAGTAAGCACCCCACTTTTTGTTTTTTCAAGAAAAGTGTGTCTCATGCTTTTCTATTACAATTGTTTTCTCACCGATTACTCAGTTCATGTATTTTTGCGCAATATTTGTTCGGTCCAGCGAAAAGTATTGTTATGCTTACGATCGAAGTAACAGTTTACAATGCAGAAACTACGCTATTCTTTTTCTTGTTCTTGTTCTTCTTCTTGTTCTTCTTCTTCTACTGCTCCTTTATTATTATTATTATTATTATTATTATTATTATATGATTGACGTAAGTCTTCCAATATTTGTTAACAGTTAAAAGAAGAGCGCGATTTCAGAAAAGAAAAAGTAGGGAAAAAACATAATTTCAAAGAGAAACATTACAATTTCTGTAGTGGGTGGCAATTGTACTGATTCCCGTTTAATATACGCCGCCCAATGTACCAAACATGACTTGATTTATGTGGGCTGCAGAAAAAAAAAATTAAATAAAAGATTAAATGGACACAGGTATAATGTAAGAGCAACAATGTGACATCCAAGGACCTTGCAGAAGATTTTAAATGATTGTAATTTCGACAAATATCTTAAAGTACACATTCTGAAAAAATATTGCGAATCTACTAACTTTTCGACCCTTAAGACGCATGAGGGTGGTTAGGTATGCAAATTACCTAAAATGCATTATAATGACAGATTTTAATAAGATTTATACCAAGCTGTTTGATTAATTCCTCTTAGTAACTAATAAAATAACGTTATATTAAGCCTTCATACTGACAGCATTTCATTCGTTTTTACACGTTCATTGCCGAGACAGCCGTTTTTTTTCATTACAAGACAAACAACGTTTGTACAAAAATTTACATTGTTTTGTAGATTTATATATTTTTATACTTGAATTTTTTTTTATAATATAATTGAAGACAGACAGACATTGTGTTGAAATATTGTTTAACATTGTCAATCAACTGTGTTTTCTCCTCTTTTTTCCTTTTCTCGCTCTTCTCTTAAATATTATTATAATTATTATAGAATTCTGAAAGCTGGCAACATATTTACGGGCACGTAAGCAAATCCACAAAATGAACAATTAAATTTGGTATACTCGTTTCTAACAAAGACAACATCTTTATAATCGCAGACAACCTCCCATCAATTGTTTTTTTTTCCGTTTTATTAACTATTTCAAGTGTTGTTTAACAGAAATAAATACAACAGAGAGCATTTGTTGATAGTTAATTCCTAATGCTAAATATTGGAATTAGTCGTAAGGAATATTTATCCGCAGACAGAAATATTATATTATACTTAGTGAGTAATGGGAATAAAACGTGGGAAACTGTGAGGAAGTTGAACAGTTATAATAAAACAATAAATAATGAATTAAAACTATTGACAAATGAGAAAGAACTTGTTTTAAAAAACGTCAGAAAAAAAAAGAGAGTTGAGAAAAATTAAAAGATTAATACTAACGAAATCTAAATAAACATAGAAAATATATAAAGAATTATATTTACACTATTTATATTATTCGGATTGCTGTCCTTCTCTTTCTTGCCACATTCATAACGCTCCTTGAAGTGATATTTCTTTGAATTTCGAACAGGGACCAGAATACTCAATCTGTATGTTGGCGTTTCTGAAGATTGGTTCGATGATGTTGCGTAGACGTTCTTTCCATGTTTATTTCTAGAAATGAGCTGATATTCTGTGTTCGGTTCAAAATTCAATCAAATATCAACTGATGGATGCCGGAGCGTGCAAGGACCGAAACGCCGTGAATAAAGACGAGGACAACAGTCCGAACAATGTAAATAGTGTTAATAGTTGCAATACCTTATCTCAGAAATATACACAAAGAATTTTAAGTTGCGAATATAAAAACAATGATTTGCTGAGACTAAATTTATAGTTTAGTGCAAGATTTGATTTTAGATCCTCAAGAGAAGATGCATCTTGCTTTTACCAGAGAGAAAGATAACTTTGATTTCCTTTAATTGTCTGTAATGTTTCAAAGTTAACAAGTTCGCTTTCTTCGTGCTTTTTTTACACACAAAATTAACATTTTCTCTGATTTAATGAGAGATTCTTTCACAAATTAACATTCATTTACTTACAACTTTCTGCTTTTCATCCAATACTCTTCAACTCATAAATAAATGTATTAGGTTCTATTTTCATTGCAACAAAATTTTCATTTTTCGAAAAATGATCTTTTTTCTATTTTATCATCAGGTACAAGACAATCGACAAATTTAACGTTTTAAATTTTTACTACGTAGATTTTTAAAAATATTTCATCCAGTTTTGGTTATTAGAGCAGAGCAATGGATTCTGATTGGTCGAAATATTTGCTACTTAAATTTAATTTAAATTTCAAGAATATATATATATATATATATATATATATATATATATATATATATATATATACACACACACACACATGTATCTGTGTGTGTGTATGCGTGCGTGCGTGCGTGCGTTTTTTGTTTTATTTTGTGTGCGTGTGTTTATGTATGCGATGAAAGAAAATGAAATTGCAGTACCCAGAAGCACACAGGGAAGTTTTTTCATCATGGTATGCTAACTAATTAGCAACCAGTGGAGGTACCTACATGACTGCTTCCCATTAGATTCAATTCAGTTCACTAATCCCCTGAGATGATAAAAAATAATATACACTGCTTTCCTTTGTAATTGTTATTTATCAAGCTTACCACAAGGCCACATGTATGAAGCGTCAAGTGGGGATCGAAATCACTACTGAATACTAATTATCACCTTGATTATCTCACTAACCACGTCGACATGCCCAACATATTTATAAAGTAGAGCATAGTATTGACACTGCGTCACAAGTGATGGGAATTAGATGATGATGAAACTCAACAGGAATGACACACTTCATAAATAACACCGAACCCCAAATTCCCTTGTAGTTTTTTCAATTTTATTTATTTTGTTCTATAATTAATTGTAATTGAATAATTCATTGATTTTACGGGATAGTTAAGTTTCAAGAATATATATATATATATATATATATATATATATATATATATATATATATATATATATATGTATGTATCTGTGTGTGTGTATCCGTGTGTGCGTGTGTGCGCGCGTTTTTTGTTTTATTTTGTGTGCGTGTGTTTATGTATGCGATGAAAGAAAATTAAATTGCAGTACCCAGAAGGACACAGGGAAGTTTTTTCATCATGGTATGCTAACCATACCCTAAAATATACCCGAGTAAAACAATCTGAAACACATTTTAGTAGTTGAAAAATAGAAATGTATGTAATCCATCCATTTTAATCCATAAAGGCCCCACCACATTAATAACCGCCACATCTGGTATTAATAATAACAATTGAATTAAAATCCGTTGTAATTATAGGCTTCTAAAACATCTGAGATTAATTTTTACGCTTATCACCCCAAGCAAGGCGGGAGTACAACTAGCACGCAAGGAGTTACAGAAAGTAAGAGCGAAAGCAAAGAGGAGTGTTTGGGGAAAGGATAAAGAGAAGGACGGAGATCAAAATCATGGCATCAGAAGATATCAATTGACATTACATTTCAATATTTAAAGATTATAGCTATCAGGGAAGGAAGAGGAAAAGAGTTCCACTGTCGGGAAATGCGAGATAAGAAGCTGTTGGTGTAGAAGGAGCGGCTACATTTAGCCGTTTCGACAGTGAAAGAGTGGAACCGAGATATCAAACTAGTATTACGCTTAAATTCATGCAGTTTTGGAACCAGTGAAAGTAACTCAGCAGAGCAGATGCCATGAAAATACTTGTAGAAAATACAGAAGGAAGCCACAACGTGTCTGTAGGAAAGTGACTGCAGACGAGATGTCAAATCAGAACCTATCACATTGGATGTTGTCGATGTCCTCGAGATAAACAGCGGGAGCACCAGACCATATATGCTAGCAGTATTCAATGCAAGGATGAATGGTTGATTTGTAGATTTGAAGGATGAACTCAGGCGAGAAAAACCTTCTGACCCGACACAGAGAAGCAACTTTCCTTGCGGTAAATGAAGCTATTGATTAAATATAGGTTGATAGGAAATCCAGCATTGATTATATTAGTTTATAACAATCCTGTCTAAATTATAGGTTTCTATCTATAATCCTGTATTTAATGCCAACTGCCCATTTGGGGGCCGACAAGCATCAATGCTTTAACAATATAAAAATAAAAAATAATAAATACTGTGACGTCCCCCGTTGTCGCTGCGCCAAATGTGACGTCTGCCTGGCCGCGTCCGTCGTGCTATCCTGTCCTGTGACGACCAACTGGCTTGGTATTGTTCGCGGCACTAAATGTGACGTTCTAACCTTTTGGTGATTCGGATGGGAATCTGGTTAGATTCGGTATCAGCCTTATCGTTCCCAGCTCGCCTTCAACGTCTGGTTACCGAAGTAACTGCTTTGATCTCTAGTCTAACCTACCCACGTTACTATTACCTAAATTTAATTCTCGCCTTTTTCTTTCTTTTTTCTTCTTCTTTCTTTCTAGCAACCTAAATAGTGTCACAATACTTTTTGTTAAAAAATATTTTACTGTATCAGCTATCGATAAATCCATTATTGACTTTATCATGTCTTTGACAAAACTTACTTTTCTATGATTAAAAATAATAATATTCCTTCTACGTTGCAAACTAAATGCTTAATTCTGCATTGAAATTTTTTTTCATTAAATGGTTTTTCGGTGATGTTGCTGTGTCAGGCACAAGCCTATGAGTGTAACCAGGCAATACAATGAAAAAGCTGGAAAAAGAAAAATCGAAACTTTGCCAGATATCTGGAAACGAATTTCTATAAGACAATTTTCTGTCACAAAATCATGGTAAACATTGATAAGATTTCAAGACGACGGTTTCGAATATTATCAAAGAAACTTTTAAAGATTTTTCCCAATTAGCCAATCAGCGTACATTGTAGTAAATGAAAGGATATCTACTGTGTGTCTCACAGATCAATTCACCTTCGAGGGTATTTCAGAAGATGAAGAAAAAATTCTTAAAAAACAAAAATGAATTTACACTTTCATCCTGAAGAAGAAAAATTTAGACTCTCAACAATCTCAATTGAAAGAAGATACTTTTTATCCGAAAAAAGAATGGCTGTTGAGATGTTTTATTTTTAGTTATAAAATGATGAAAAAGCCTGCTTAATTTCAAAATTAACTTAAGGTAATGAAAAAGTAATGGCTTATATATTCTCAATATATGTTAATGTTCCTATTATAATTTATTATTAACATCTAATTTTCGGTAAATTTAATGGCTGGATTTTCAAGCCATTTTAGATGATTCGCTGATGATATGTATTTCAAATCTAAATGTGATATTACTTCATCATTATAAGTAATCATAGAAACACTTTGTATCTGAAAAAATCATACCCTCTCGGCCCGGTGGCTAGGATCAAAGTGTAGTATCTGCGCTTTGTAAGCTGCCGGGCTGGCGTCTGTCGAACTCTCTAATGCAGAGAGGAACTCGGACGAAGCTTTGCCGAAGGGCAAGGTTGCGTTCGGGCAGGTAGACAGGACCTGAACCCGTCTAGGCAGGTTCAAAGGTCATTTTTGGCTGAGCCTACGGGCTCGCGGGCTTACCCACATTAAACCGGCCTTGTGCCACATTTAATCCTCGTGGGTGGATTAATAAATACTTACCCGCTCGGCCCGGTGGCTAGGATCAAAGTGTAGTATCTGCGCTTTGT
This sequence comes from Acanthosepion lycidas, assembly GCA_963932145.1. Taxonomy (NCBI): domain Eukaryota; kingdom Metazoa; phylum Mollusca; class Cephalopoda; order Sepiida; family Sepiidae; genus Acanthosepion; species Acanthosepion lycidas. The sequence goes on along the minus strand of OZ010607.1, from coordinate 61,306,305 downwards.
GAGCTGCCGGGTCGGGTGTCTGTCGAACTCTCTACTGCAGAGAGGAACTCGGAGGAAGCTTTGCCGAAGGGCAAGGTTTCCTTCGGGGAGGTAGACAGGACCTGAACCCGTCTAGGCGGGTTCAAAGGTCATATTTTTGGCCGAGCCTACGGGCTTGGAAATACCCACATTAAACCGGCCTTGTGCCACATTTAATCCTCGTGGGGGGATTGATAAATACTACCCGGTCGGCCCGGTGGCTAGGATCAAAGTGTAGTATCTGTGCTTTGTGAGCTGCCGGGTCGGGTGTCTGTCGAACTCCCTGCTTGCAGGGAGGAACCCTGACGAAGCTCCGCCGAAGGGTAGAGTTTCGTTGGGGGAGGTTGACGGAACTGGCCCCCCTCGGGGGGTTTGGATGGTTATTTATTTTTGGCTGGGCCTACGGGCTCAGAGATACCCACATTAAAAAGGCCCTGTGCCACATTCGATCCCCGTGGGTGGATTGATAAAAACCATCATAGAAACACTTTAATTTGTATCGATAATTTTTGTAAATGTTTTGGTTGTTGTTTTAATGCAAAAATTTCGTCTTTTCAAAAGTGTCAGTTTTATTGAACCGCAAATAATAATAAATTAATTCCGGCATACTTAGTAAAAAAATAAGTGGAGAAATTGGTTAATAGCTTAGTTTACTTTATTTTAACGAAAACAACAATAACAGTAACAACAACAATAATAGCAACAATACACAAAACTCTAGAAAAGCTGAGACGAATGGCTCCAGCCAAAAAATATAGTCGTACATAAAAAAAGTAAAAATCACATTAAAAAATATTGGGAAATCGACGGGCAATTCTATGCAGACAAGAAGATGTCATCTGATATTTGTGAATATAGAAAACAAAAAAGAAGCTGTTAGGTCGTGGAGGTCAGCAGAACAATATTTGAGCTTCGAGCAAAGTAAGCATTGTGAAAATATCAGTTTCTGGCTTGGGAGGATGATATGGAATATAAATTTAAGAATCATGTTAATAATATTAGGAGCACTTGGAATAGTGCCCAAAACTCTGGTATCCAGGTTGAATGATGTGGAAATCCGAGCAAGGGTTGAGACTATACAGACCACCGCGTTGCTGGAATTACATGTTTACTTACTCAGTCTTCAACGATGACCCCCCACCACCACAACTCGAGGTATCTGCGGGAGGTAAGAAAATACATCATTATTATTATTATTATTATTATTATTATTATTATTATTAATAATAATAATAATAATAATAATAATAATAATAAATGATCATCGGAAAATATAATGTATCCATTTCTGACCTTAGATCTCTTGTTGGGACCCGGAAGGAAATGTATATTCAACAGAAATCAAAGGAAATAATAATAATAATAATAATAATAATAATAATAATAATAATAATAATAATAATAATAATAAAAGGTTGCTGTCTCGTTTATATAAGAATTACCAATTTTAATTAATTTTTCTTTACGACAATAATTTTAATTTTATTAATATATTCATGTTCTTTCGACAAGATACGAAAAATAAATAGAGATTGAAAGTTACTGAGCAGTAAAAAAACGTTTGCAGTTTTGAAAAACATATTTTGAAACGTGGATTGCAGATAATGCAAGACTAAAATTTATTGCATGATCAGCCCTGTACTTTCCGGATTATGTACGGAGATTTTACACAAATGTCATTTGTTCCTTCTTATTAAACATCCCCACCATTAAACGTTTATCCTGAGCAAGTAATATAACAAAAAACTGGATAAAATCTGTAATAATCTTTTATGAAAGGTTGGTTTTGAAATTCAGGAGGTACAGACTGCAATACAGAGGAAAAAGGGCGAGCTATAAGATTACAGTACTAAACACTACAGAACGAGATACTCCAAGAGGATAAGTGGAACGAGAATAAACGTTTCAGTTCGAAGTACACTGAAGGTTACCCACATCGACAGAAAACTGAAGAAGGCTAGAGTGCACAACAGCCGAAATATAGTGGAACTAACAACAAATTTGAGGACGTTAGTCCGAATGTAAACGATGTAGATAATGAAAAATACACACCCTAGAAATTTGGACAGAAATTTAAAGGAGTCTGGTAATGTTATGAATATTGAATCCTTAAAGTAGACGGTAAGAGGTTTTGTAGTTAAAAGAGGAACACAACAGATTTCTCATGGTAAAAACAAATATATTTTAGCGTGTAGGGTATAATCAAGAAAATTGAACTTTATTATATCCGTAGATGTACGACGCAAAAGTACCAAAACAATGCATATTTATTTATTCCCAGTTCTTATGTTCCTCTTTTCGTTTCAACATTCAGTTGCCAAACACAGTAACTGGTGGACGAAACGCGAATTAAAATCATGTCTTAGCAGATGGGATTTTATTGATTGCAAATACTGAGGTCTGGAAAAAACTAAGCCATGAATAATTAATCAGTGAGTTTTTTTTTTACGATTGATTCACACAGGCACCCCAAACCAGACAGACATATGCACACACACTTCCGCATATATATATATATATATATATATATATATATATATATATATATATATATATATATATATAATCATCCACAGACAGACTGTTTCGCTGTATCACAGTTCATATATATATATATATATATATATATATATATATATGAGCTGTGATATATATATATATATATATATATATATATATATATATATATATATGAACTTTGATACAGCGAAACAGTCTGTCTGTGTATGATTATATATATATATATATATATATATATATATATATATATATATATATATGTATATGTATATATATATATATATATATATATATGTGTGTGTGTGTGTGTGTGTGTGTGTGTGATGGATGTGCGAATATATGTTCTAACACTTGTATATAAATTGTATTTGAACCTGTATTAGAGATGTTTAATATTATTTTTACGTTATATATTTATCTGTGCATTTGTGGGTGAATGAATACATACATACGTATACACACACACATATGCATACTTATATACACATATATATATAAACATAATTATATATATATATATATATATATATATATATATATGTATATCAATATATATGCATATATAAGTACGTAACGTAACATGGATATGTGACATAAGTCTTTGGTGAACGTCACCTAATTCCATCTGTCTTTTGATATTCATTGTTAGGTCATGAAAGTAGTGAGGATGTTTTGTTGTTTGTTTCTCAATATGCATATCAAATAGACGATTTGCATAATCCGCTTGCGAACCATTCCTCTGGGGGCTTGTTGAATGTGTCTTTCCTCCAGCTCTTTTTCTTAGTATATATTTAGTTCTATAAGGTTTAAAACTCTAAATATCTTATAGGATTTTTTTTTAAAATTTCTTTGGGGAAGTTTTCTAGTACTTGTAATTTTTGAAGATATAAAATAATTCTAGTCAGCATTCTTTACTGCTTTCTAGTTATTTTACTCGATATTTTTTATGGTCATAAAACCCAAAGTGCAAAATACAAATCGGGGATATTAAAATCTAACAACGACAAAAATGTAAATATTTCAGAAGTCTTCAAACAGAAGACGGTGAGTTCAAAACTGAGATCAGAAGACATATTGGGATGGCTAAAGATACATTCCCAAAACTAAGATGAGTATTAAAAGAAAAAAATTCGTTAGAAACAAAGAAGTCCTGAACTGTTCTCTTGTATGGCAGCGAATGTTGGATAATCTCCTCAAATGTGAAGAGACTTGAAGCAACTAAAATGTGGTTCTTGAAAAGGATGCTAAGGGATATCATGGATCCTGTGATTATCGATGAGGTTTTCGGAAAATGAAAACATAAAGGAAACTTGTACTTAACATCAGGAAAATGCAGCTGTAATTTGTGGGTCTCGTATTGTGGAAGGATGACTTGAGAAATCTGATACTCACAAGGACAAATTGAGGGACAGATGAAACAGCGTGTGACATACTTGATGGACTTGAGTAAATTGAAGATAGAATAGGGTTTGTGAGAAATAAGAAAAAAATAAATCTTATCAAGATTCTCCAATGGACATCAACATGTGGTGGGCCATGATCTTTTATGTCCTGAAGGGAAACGGCACATAAAAGATGTTATTTTGCAATTGAATGCATAGTCAGTGAGGCGTTTAATTGATAGGTTCCTTATAACATGAAAATTACTTGTTTGAAGAGTGATTCTCAAAAGAATGCTTACTTAATTTGTTCACCAAAAATTTAATAATATTTATATTTTGTACATTCGAACTAATATCCGTATTTTTGCTTGTGTTATTTTGGTGGATAATAAGAAACAAATTAGGGTTTTATTCTTATTTATTATGTAAATAATGATAATTCCTCAACACAGAAATTCAGAGACAATTTTATATTATACAAAATATTCAAATAAATTATATATATATATATATATTTCTCTCTCTTTGATTAAATATACAGTCATGCGCGCACATACACACATACACACAAATTCCATATTTCCATATTTATGGAGGAAGATATGTTGTGGTATATTTAATAGATTCTGTTTAATACTTTGCTGAATCTTTTTACACTATTTGTTTACCCAGTCTGTCCACAAACATGCATTCGATCTACTCCCATTCAATCGATATTTCTTCCTCATTTAATCGGATACTTTTTCTGTTAGTTATTTCAGTTTTTCAACTCTGTAGCGTGTGTTGTTAAAATTAACGCCCTCGATAATGAATCCTGTCAGATCTTCTGGTGTACTTAAAATTATTCCACTGTGTAAAAGTTTAATAACTCCAGTGAGAAAACACAACTTTGTTGAACTCCTCTTTCTGTTTTATTAAACTGACTTAATCCAATCTCTATCTAAATGCAAGGTCCTTGTTACGAAAACAGAATGTTAACAATCTGCGAATGTAGATCCCACTTTGGTAACATTTAATTTAGTTTTTATTTTATGTTCTACTTTATGTACAACACCAAAGAAAAAACTCAACTAATTGATTGCATTTGGGTAATCTATGAATTATATTTTTAATATTATTTTGCTAATTTCTATTGATCATTTCAGAGTAATCTGATAATAAACATTGCATTTCTTTTACAAACACCTTGAACAAAGTCATATTTTCATTTCTAATCATGCTATGGCTCCTATTCATTAAAATGTAAAATGGCTGATTTTTCTAGCAATCTCAGATTTAGTATTCTATAATGTGCAGTAAAGCTAATCGCTTTCCTTTTCGATATTTTCGACTTGTTTGCTTTTATATGTTCAACATATAAATATGGCTTTCAGTTCATTTCTATTTCACAATTACCAATACAACCAGAGGCACATCATTTTGTCTTCCTCTAAAATTAATTCGATTCCTATGATTTTGAATATATGTTTCAATGACTGTCGCACATAAGATCCCCATTCGCTTTCGATTTTGTTTTCGGAAGAGGAAATAAATGCATCCTTTTTCCATGATCGTTTGTATGAAAGCAAATGCAAATTTAAACTCAGCTGGCTGATTCAAAATTCTGTGCCAATATACGTTATGGTACCCTCACATGCTCTTTTTAATATACTTCTCCCCCCTCTCTCTCGCTCTCATTATACACATACACACACACATACATGCACACCCACACACATATATACATACATACATACATATATATATATATATATATATATATATATATATTTGTTTGAATAAAAACAGACCACTTTTAAAGGGCTCTGGATCATATGATCCAGAGCCCTTTAAAAGGGCTGTGGTGAAATAATTTATTACATGGAACCTTAAAGTGGTCTGTTTTTATTCAAACATATTTGCTCTGAATTTACATTGAGCTCTCTGGATATCATCCTCCTTGGGTCTACCCATACGGATTACCTAGTTTTGCATAAACTATATATATATATATATATATATATATATATATATATTGTGGTTGCCAACTCGTGTCCAAGTACGGCTATTGCTGCATACTTACTGATAGTAATCTTCTAATATTGTAAATGACTATTAAGGTGACATCTTTATCAGTTTGAATCTAATTCATAAGTGTAAAAATAGTTACAAATTACATTCATGAATTCAAACTGATAAAGGTATTACCTTAACAGTCATTTACAATATTAGAAGATTAGTATCAGTAAGCTGTTATATTTAAAAAAATTCTATTGTCTTCTCTATGAATGTGTTAATAAATACAGTATTTAAGTTATATTAAATCCCTAAATTATTTGTAAAAGAGTTAAATTAATTTCTTCGTGGTTTTTCTTTTTGAACATTTAAATTACTGTCAAACATTAAAATCTATTTTTTTTACATAAATTGCTAAAAATATACTGCCATTCTTCTTCCTATGTAAAACCTAATTACAGCTTCTTTCTCTTTATTTTTCCCCTTTTTTTTCTTTTTTTCTCTCTTCTCCCCTCGCACATTTTTTCATAACCATATATATATATATATATATATATATATATATATATATATATATATATATATATATATATATATATATGGGGAGAGAGATATTTCAATATATATATATATATATATATGCTCGGAAAATGTTTTTAATGCTATCTCTGTGGAGTATGTGAGTGATCATAGTTCTCCAAATTATTTTTCTTTATTATCTGTGAATGCCCATGATTCTTGGGAAATATATTGTAGTAGTTTTGTGTTGTCTATGACAAGGTTTCCTTCTTCTAGAATGAACCCAGTCGACTCTACTATTTGAGCGATGGCATGTCTGAAAGGAAGAAGAAATGAATCCATATTTCTTCGTGCGAAAGTGAACGCAACAGGCTCGATTTGAACCCTAACTCGTAATTAACATTCTAATGCCGAAATCAGTTAAGCTACCCACACTTACTGAAAAATATTACTTTACTGTGAAATAAAGCAGAAAAATACGAGAATAATAAATTAAATTTGTGTTGTGCGTTCTCTGATAAATTTGTGAAGAACGACATTGAATTTCTTTAGAAATAAAAATACCTTTCTTTTTCTTTTCCGCGTATTCTAAATTGTACCTGAGACCTGACAGTGGTAAATGGATACACATTGATCGGATCACGATGGTCAGCCCAACAAATAACACTTAATTTTATTATAAATAACATCTACTATTATATTAACATCTACTTTCATAATAACATCTACTTTTATTTACAAATAACATCGACTTTTAAATACAAATGCTGAGCTTTTTTACCTGCCACTGTTTTAAAAGTCGTGATGTAATCCTCAAAAATCAAAAAAGCCAAAATCCTTAAAAAAAAACTTTTTGCCTGTTCATTAAGAAACAAATCTCTTTCTATCTGATGTTTTTCATTGGATGTAAAGCTGACAAGTTACAAAGTCAGTCCGGTAATCTGTTGAGATGGTCACGTTGACAAGATCCATCTTTTAACAATCGATTGAAACGAGGTATTTTCATGATAAAGCGATTCGCAATTCAATGCCCAGATAATGTGAATGGAAGCACCTGGTTAAAACGCTGCATACTCGTTCCTAGGGTTATGAGAAAAACACAAAAAAAAATGGTGATGGTGTATCCAAAGATTCAATTTGCGATACAAAACTGCCAGGAACGATTACAATGTCTCTTGGAGAATGTCTTTACTGATGCTTAAATAATCTGAAGAAGTAACATCATCATCATCATCATCAGTATCATTGAGACGTTTATCGTCATCCTCTCCAATGTGCCCTACAGAAACCCAGTGTATGTCTTTAGTATATTTCCTGTCTGAAATAAATAACCATTTTTTAGCGTCCTTTGCTTTCATCTGTTTTATTCTTTAGCTTTTCCTTTTTTCCTCGTCTTTATTTCTTTTTTTTTTTTACACCAGTATTAAATAGCAGCGATCACTGACATCATTTAAACGCAAAACTCGGTAAATCCTTCTTTAACTTTTAGAAGATTTTAGTAATGTTGTATTTTAGTATGATTATTTTTTTATTTTAACTGATTTTACTAATAATTTTGTCTGAAAAAGTTAAGCAATGTCGAGCCTGGTCAGTACTTATTAGGTTGGTGCAAAAATAATGACGTAATAATGTCGTTCTTTGACGTTAAAAATACGTCAAAAAACGACATTATTACGTCATTATTTTTGCACCAACCTGATAGATGTGAAACCGCTTGAGGATATCAGGTTCTGTAAGCTTGGATGTGCATGTGGTACATTGGATAATGACTTGGAATTATTAATCGGACAACCGAGTTCCAATTCCAGTTGGGTTCACTTATGCGAAGTCATGTCCTTTGGTAATGATATGACTTCCCCCCTGCTCCCCGAAGCTATGAGTTAATTAGTATGATTTGTCTTACTAAAACGATTATCATCTCCAAAATAAAAAAAATAAAATTGCGTACAAAATATTTAGATTTTGTCCTCAAAGGACACGTAACGGTTAATATGGCGCTTAACAAAATCAAAAACACCCAATCAACATATCTGTGACTAATCTATCAGGTCACCCCATAAGTTCTGTCCGAATTTTAATAAAGAAAACAAGTGACCAAATGTTACATTTAATTACAGATTCAATCAACAATGTATTTTCTCTGATTATCTATGACATCGTTCCATCTATTAACAAGATTACTAATTCCATTACTGTAAAATTCTTTTGGCTTTGATTCGAAGAACTCACAAATGTCAGTTTTAACCTCTTCCTGTGTTACAAAAGCTGTTTCTTCCAAATGATTCTGTAAGCTACGAAACAAATGGTAGTCTGAAGGAGCAAGATCGGGAGAATAAGGTGGATGGTGAATTTTCTCCCAACCAAGTTCTTCGATCTTTTGTGATATGATTCTTGCTCTGTGGGGTCGCACATTGTCCTGATGAAACATCACCCCTTTTCGATTCACTAGAGCAGGTCTTTTTTCTTCAAAGCTTGGTTCAAACGCTCTAATTGCTGGCAGTATATTTTAGCAGTAATTGTTGCATTAGGTGGTAAGAATTCAAAGTGGATTATTCCTTGGCAATCCCACCAGATTGAAAGAAGAACCTTTTGCCCATGAAGTTCCCTTCTCGGCTGTGGCTGGGGTCCTTCCTCTTTACCAAGCCACTGTCTATGACGCTTAACATTTCGATAAAAGATCCATTTTTCGTCGCCAGTCGGCAGTCTATCCAAAAAAGGTGAAAAAAGTTGGCGAGAATGAAGAGAAGAGCAGATGTCAACTCGGGATATGAGATTGTTTTAAGACAATTCATGAGGCACCCATTTTCCAAGTTTAGGAACTTTTCCAAGTCGTTGAAGATGACTATGAACAGTTGTATAGTTTAAACTGAGAACCACTGCCAATTCCTCAAATGATAAAGCAGGATTTTCTTCAAGGGCTGCTTCAAGAAGCTTTTCATCAAACCCAACTGGACGTCCGGTTCGATCTTCATCTTCAAGGGTAAAATCTCCACCTCTGAATTTTGCAAACCATCTTCTGCAAGTTCTTTCATTCACACATTCCTCTCCATAAACTGAGTGAATGTTTCTAGCCGCTTCGGCTGCTGAGTTTCCTTTCTTGAACTCATAAATCATTATGTGCCTGAAATGATTCTTGGATACTTCCATGTTAGCAGCTTTTTAATCAAACAAAATTTAATTTTATTGTTCTCTGAAATAAAATTTGATCAGTTTAAATGCATCTAAACATAAAAATAATGTTCAGCTCCATTAGACATTATTAAATACTTTTTTAAATTTCGTTCATTTTAACAAAAAGTTAAAATTCGGCCAGAACTTATCGGATGACCTGATAGTAATTAGGTTGTCTCTGGTAATTTATGTTGTCTCTTAAAATTGTTTTACCGCTCAATTTAACTTTTTTTACTTTTCAGATTACTGTTCCTTTATTGCTGCTCCTATCATTTTGGTTGGAATCTTTGACTTTTTTTTTTATATATGTAATCGTTGATTATCTGCACTGATTTCTTGTCTTTCCTTCTTTCTTCGCATATTCTATTCTGTCCGCCATTTTCCTTTATTCATTGTTCCTTAATTAAAGTTTTTAACTTTAATTTCACCTCTAAAATTTTCACCTTTTAATTTTAATTTCACCTCTTGTTCAGATTAGGGGTAACCGAATGTTATTTAATCTGAACAAGAGGTGAAATTACTCCTTCAGACTACCATTTGTTTCGTAGCTTACAGAATTATTTGGAAGAAACAGCCTTTGTAACCCAGGAAGCGGTTAAAACTGACATTTGTGAGTTCTTTGAATCAAAGCCAAAAGAATTTTACAGTAATGGAATTAGTAAGCTTGTTAATAGATTGAAGGAAGTCATAGATAATCAGGGAAAATACATTGTTGATTGAATCCGTAATTAAATGTAACATTTGGTCACTTGTTTTCTTTATCAAAATTCGGACAGAACTTATGGGGTGACCTGATAGATTAGTCACAGATATGTTGATTGGGTGTTTTTGATTTTGTTAAGCGCCATATTAACCGTTACGTGTCCTTTGAGGACAAATGTTCCTGCTGTTGAGCTTACTTGGCCAGCATTTGCATCCTGTAGAAAGCCAAAAAGACATCAAAATGTCTCCATAGGAAAGTATACTACATTTGCACTAGGATGTCCGTGTATTTTTTTCCTCAGAGGGAAACCTGCAGATAAAACACGCTGAAATATATTATCTGATCCTAACGTTCGTCTATTATTCTTCAACATGGCTACAGGTATAGTGAGATGAACCTATATCCAGAACTGTATGACTCGTGATTCTAGCACAGCGATAATTTATTTTTCTCAGGTATATTATCTACTTAAAATTTGAAACTCTGTCTATTATTTTAATACCTGCTCTGTCTTTATGAGAACTGGCATGTGCATAGAGCAAAATCAATTAAAAAACCTTATTTATTTAAAGAAACCATTTACATTTGACCCCTTGCAAAAATTTAACAGAATTATTAGTAAATAAATGAAAAATATCTTTGCATCCAATAAAGTCAATACTTCAAGTGTCTTTCAATCTGTTAACTTTAATTTCTTTGCATTATTTCTTTTTCTGCCTTTAAATAGATTTATCTTCATCCTCTGTTTTTTTTCTCGTAAACAGTTCTGTCTCTTGTTTTCCATGGGTCATTAAATCAGTCTTATTACATGTTCACATTGAGAGTACGTTTAATGGTTCTTCCTTTGGATCAAATAGCAAGAAGTCTCTTTAAATCTTCAGGAATTAATATTGTTGCAAATCTCTGCAACATCGGGACCTAATCCCTATTAATACTTACTTATTTTATATTGTTCTTTTTAAAACAATTCCCAGTGCTCAAATAATTATAGACAAGCATCATGCCGAGATATACCTGGGAACATCAGTAATTAAGAAGAGGTTATATCCTCCTCAAAACCTTGCGTTCAGAGTCCTTACTCCTCGGTGTAGTTCATCTTCATGCCCAGGACGTTCGTTATAATTAGTTCCACCAGTTCAGACATTTACATTTAACACAGCAGTGCTATTTACACAGAGTTAAATAACATCATTTCCACCATATAAGAAAATATTTAGCTTCATCAGTATTTTCGCAAGAACTGCTAATTTATGAAGCGGATACCCACGTGGATGCTTCCCTGTACAAAACAAGCTTAACATTTTTTTATATATCAAGCGACAATCGTTATATATGCTCCTTATCCTCATAATCTTCACTTACTACTACCTCTTCATATATTAGGTTGGTGCAAAAATAATGACGTAATAATGTCGTTTTTTGATGCTAAAAATATGTCAAAAAACGACATGATTACGTCATAATTTTTGCACCAACCTAATATTTATATCGAACATTTCATTCATATCAAACACATGCCGTTCATCAAACACTACATTCATCATAACAGTTTTAACAGTTAAACTCTAGCTTTAGTGGCTCTCAAGCTTTGTATACTCTTAACTTTAATATATAAAACAAAAGGTTTTCCGAATAGTTATTGTTTCTGCTCACAATTTGTTATTTCTTTAAATCTTCTCCTGCAAACATATTTCCATTACTCCCTCTATCCCCCCCCCCCCGTAATGAATGGTATTCATCAAATATTGTAATGATTTTACATTTTCTTTTCGATTCCTCTTTTTTCTGTTCTTCCTCTTCGGTATCCATTCTCGGTTAGCATGTCCTACAAGTCGGCGTATATTTGATTTTAGCGTAATTCTGTCGTTAGATGTCATGAATAAGTTTTTAGCGGAATAGAAGATTTCAGTCTAAGTCTAATCCATTAAATTTTGTAGTATCTATAATTCAGTTGTGAAATCTTGCAAATGGAGAAAAAGAAGACATTTTCTTTTGATGTTAATCGAAAATGTGGATATATCGGCGTACCATGCTGGCCCGGATTTGCGCACTTTTCTTTGTGGCTACAAAAGAATAAAACTTCTGAGCTGGAATTTATTTTTCCTTTCCTTTTTCCTTTTCTGTGCTTTCTTCTCATAGTTTTGAACATTTTCGTTACTGCTGCTTAAAAATAACGCAAAATAAGAATTTTATGCTTTTTTATGTACGCCACTAATCGCCTAATATATAGTCTTTAATTATAAGTTCAGACTCATTGAACAAAATAGAATCATTAACATAAACATATAATTTTAGCTACAATTATGAAGATATAATAATGGTAACCTTTAAAATAATTTGTGTTCTTGTGAAAAATGTGACACCGAAATCCGAAGGCACTTTGGAATAGCGAAAAATACCTTCTAAAAGCTAAGCAAAATATTATGTTAAAAGGAAAAGAAGGCTGAACTGATATGTAATATAGGTGCTTCTATTGGGCAGTGAACAATACTAGACAATCTCTTCACAGATGAAGAGGAGATTTGAAGTAACAGAGATATTGTTCGACTGATGAATACTGAGAATAGCATGGAATGAACAATTGTGTAACGAGGGAGGTTTACGTAAAATGAAAACAAAAATGACAAATATATTTTGACTCAGAGATTATTGAGATTTCTAGAGAATATAATAAGGAAAGAAGTCATGGAGAATATTACGCTCACAGAAGATATTGATGGCAGGAGAGACGGGAAAACAGTGAACAATGTACCTAATGAATTTGTGTGACTGGGATTAGATGAGATAGCAAAAATACAAACATTACGAAAAGCTACAAAGAGTATGATGATGTGGAGAGCCCAAGTCCTGAAGGGACATAGAATAATGGAGAAGCTTGGTAAACATAAGGCTCGAGAATTTGCCTATAACCATCAAAGTTTAGATTTTAGTTATGATAAAATCATATTTGTGGATTCTCAAAGAAGTCCCAGCGAGTTCACAAAGTAATATTAGCGCATATGAATTTTTCCATTTACTATATATATATATATATATATATATATATATATATATATATATATATAGTTAAGTTATGAAGAACTTGGTAATCCGTATGGGTAATCCCAAGGAGGATGAAATCCTGAGAGCTCAATGTAAATCTAGAGCTAATATTTGAAAGAAAAACAGATCACTTTAAGGTACCATTATAATAATTTATTTCGCCAGAGCCCTTTTAAAGGACGCCGGATCATCAGATAGCACTTCCAAAAATGAAATGAAAAGTTGCTTTCTGTAAGCTTTCGAATATTAATATAGGGAAATATCTTCTTAAACTAATAGACAAGCATTTTAGAAAAGATGAACTATTAAAAAAGATGTTTTTAGTTAGTTATTAGTTAATTAGTTATTCCTGCATGAGCAACGTAGAAAAAATTATTAGCTCCCACAATAGTAAAAATTTTAAGTGAATTTCATAATAATCAACTACAAAAAGATCTTAATGCGACCTGTAATTTCAGGGAAGGATCCGTTTGTCCAGTAGAGGGAATATGTTTGGCAGAAAACGTCATATACGAAGTTACAATTTTCCCCAAAGAAGATATTAAACAGAAGAAGATATACATAGGAATATCGGCAGGAAATTGGAAGGAACGTTTTTATAACCATCGCCAATCCTTCACACATAAATCTAAGAAGCATCAAACGGCACAATCAAAACATTATTGGGATTTGTTGGAAAGCAACTTAACGCCACAAGTAAAATGGAGAATCGTCTCGAGAGCTAGAACTCCAATAAACTTCAGAGACCGATGTAACTTGTGCATAAATGAGAAAATCCTAATAATAAGGCATAAAGATCCGGACATATTACTGAACAAACATAACGAGTTGGTTTTTAAATGTAGACATAAAAGCCACCTCAATTTAACTAAATATATTTAGAAATAACAATATAAAAAGGGAAATATTACTTTGTTTTTGAAATGAATGTATGAACACATGGATGCTGTACTTGTTCGTATGTACTCTAAAAAGTAGATGAAATTAGACATTTATATGTGAATTTATATATATATATATATGTATGGGCATTTTGGATAAGGGTGCTTATATGAATATATGTGTTTTTATGAATTGTAGGCACATATGTATCGAGGTATGTGTATGTATATATGTATATATATGCATATGTATGAGTAAGAATATATAGGTATGTGGTATGTATAGGTACTAGCGTAGTTTTTGTGCTAGGTATCGTTGTATATATATGTGTATATGTATTTTGCATGTATGTATGTGTGTATGTATGTATGTGTATGTATGTA
>OZ010607.1:61276690-61289190 GCA_963932145.1 Acanthosepion lycidas | reverse complement strand
CACACATACACCCATATACATATATATATATATATATACACACATACAAATACACACACATACGCACACACATATATATATACAAAACCTAGCAACATATTAATACACTAATATACAAACATACACATTCCGCAGTACAAACACACATAACTACACACAAATATACATATACACACACATACAGAAAAATGAATAACACTATGTAGTTATGTAATACACATTCATATCGTTAGATTGACCATCAGGCAATAAAAGTTATAATCTATTAAACTTACAGCTACATATCATTATCATTTAAAGTATACGACCCCTATAATAAGTTAAATTTATAACGGTGTTTACAATTAACCGTTAGTTCATATCTTTGATTTAAGAGATCAGCCTTGTTTTTAAATCTAATAATTTCAAATTTTTCATTAAGACATAGGTAACATGGGGAATATAGGGAGTTACATGTCCGGGCTTTCTTAATCAATGTCCATTTATCCGTAGGTGTTTTGTTCTTTTCTTTTAGATTCCAAAAGTACTTGGATAATGAAGTCATGTACCTATAGTCACTGTTATTAAAAGATTGCATATGCCCCCGCCAGCGTTCTTTGAATGTATTCATTTTGCTACCAATGTAAAACTTCTTTATACTTGGATTGTCAATAGTTGAGATTGTACTAAGATAGACTACAGAACTAATTCCACAGTTATTTTGTAGTGGACAATTATTAGGATACCTACAATTACATAAATTAGTATTCGTGTTATTATATTTAGTATTCCTGTTAGTAACCTTTTGAGTAATCAAGCTTTTTGAGTCCCTATACTTGTTAAAGACTATGTTGTTATGTTTTTTAATTATTTTCTCTAGGTTATCTGCACAACTATAGCTTAATTTAAGGGTATTAGGATTAAATATATATATGTGTGTGTGTGTCTGTGTGTGTGTGCGTGTATGTGTATGGAATGTATTCAAATGGTGTTTTAAAATTACTCTTTTTAATATTTAATATCACTTTCTCCTTTAATGTTCTATAATTAGAATTATGAGAGTGTATATTTATCATCTGGAGGTATTTTCATTTTAAATTGATAACTTAACTTAAATTTAAATATACCACTCTTTAACTACGAATATTAATAGTAAAATATTGGCAATTTTTTTTAATAATTAAGCTCTTCAGAAGTCACCTAACGTTAAACTTTTACTATGAAATCAAACAAAAATCTAAATAAATTTCAAATATTAAAATATAGGTAATTATTTATAAATGTATGTATATATAATTTATGTATGAATATAGATGAGCATTTGTGTATATTGTTACACGTGTGTTTATGTGTGTATTTGCGCATGTAAATAAACGTATATATATATATGGGATTTGCATGAATATGTTTGTGATATATATATAAGAAGAAAGCAAAATCTTTAATATTACCCTCAAATATTATTCCATAATAAAACCTAAACCTTAAGTAAGATTACCCGTATAATAAAAAAGAAAAACTGCATTCATAAATTAGATTAAAAGTAAAACTAATAAAGATGTTACCGTAACTATTTTACGATATTAAGGTAGTACGATTGGTTGGGTAAAAAAATAAATATAATTTAAAATACTTCTTTAGTATGTTCTCTATAAATGTGTCAATAAAAATAGTAGTTAACTTATATTAATTCCCTAAACTATTTGCTTAAAAAATTAAATATTTAAATTGATAGCAATCATCAAATTTTTTTAGACATCTAAATTTCTATCAAGTATTGAAATCTATCCTTTACATAAATTGTTAAAACCCAATTACAGCCTCTTTCGATTTACTTCCCTCACCCGCTCTCTTCTTACTGTAACACTCATTTGTATATATCTGTATTACTGTTTTCTGTCTCCTCTTTCTTTTTCATTTTTCCTTTTTCTTTTCTCCCTACCCCCTCCCATTTCTATATATTATTTCCGTTAAGGTAACCATCTAAATAGGTCAAGGTCTGGTCACTCCTCATACCCCAATATAAAGTACATTTCAGAGAGATATGAAATTAACCCCTCCCTATAATCTACCATGTCTCTTTAACTATACCTCTCACACCCTCTGTTAAATTACAAAAACTTACACTACCCATCAATTTCGATCTCATTCTACGTTTCATTTCATTTTTGGAAGTGCTATCTGATGATCCGGCGTTCTTTTAAAAGGACTCTGGTGAAATAAATTATTATAATGGTACCTTAAAGTGGTCTGTTTTTCTTATCTATCTATCTATCTATCTATCTATATATATATATATATATATATATATATATATACATATATATATATATATAATATGTTTTCATAGTGAGTATGTAAACGATTATGTCTCTCTAGAATTTATCCTTTAATGTCTGTGAATTGATACACATTTTAGGAAAGATAGTGGAGTAGGTTCCTATTGTCGTCTTCAGTTTCGTAGCCGGCAGAGTGCTTTTTCCAGATTGTCTGCCATACAAGTCAGTTATTTAACCCATATTTAGAGGGAAAAGAAATGAATCTCTGCCTTTCCCAAGGGCATCAGTGTGAATGTAAATGCAATATACTACCTCTGATCTCAGTTCCTCGAGTTTCCGGCCGATAACCGCAATGCTACCCGCATGTATATAAAATTTGAACCTCGTCCATAAGAAAAGCAGGAAAAATAACTGTGACATTAATTCTATGTGACATAAATCTCAATTATTCGTCTAACCGCTTCGTATAATTTCAAACTTTTCTGAATATCATTCTATTACATTGCAAAGAAATTGATTATTTTCAGTTGCCATTCGTTCACAACAATTAGAAAAGTTATTTTCCAATTTTTTTTAGTGTGTTCATTCTCCAGAATAAATTATTAGCTTAATTCAATTAAAACTCCACAAATTCTATTTATTCTATTAAAGTCATAAGAGAGAGTTAGGTTTACGGGAGGAAAATAACTTTATTGAATATTTAAATGCAACAGCCAATGAGATGCGGCTTAAATACATTGCACATAAAAAGAGAAAAAAAAAACAACATAAGAATATGCAGACAAACATTTATCGTTCTGCCATCTGTGTATGTAAAAAGGAAAAGAAATGTGAAATAAAAGAATCGTAATTAGTGCAGGTGAGGAACCGATATTTTAAGCTTGGATTTTGATTATTAGAAAATGAACGATGATATATGCTGTCTATCTCGTCAAAGATAATGTTCAAGATAGGAGAAATGAGTATATTGCGTGGCTGTGTCTGTAAACTAATGATCAATTTAACATATTCCTTGTCAATGCACTTACTTCAACGGGGAATATTAATCACATAAAACAATCATTATACAGTGAAATTTTCAGATCAAATTCAGTCAAATAACTGGCCACTTAATTAAATGCACGTGAAGAAATTAACTTTTATGGAAATTTCGAGGGAACTTTCGATGCTGCAGGAATATCACAGATAAAGGGGAGCTGCTGAATATC
The DNA here is from genome assembly GCA_963932145.1 of Acanthosepion lycidas. Taxonomy (NCBI): domain Eukaryota; kingdom Metazoa; phylum Mollusca; class Cephalopoda; order Sepiida; family Sepiidae; genus Acanthosepion; species Acanthosepion lycidas. The sequence goes on along the minus strand of OZ010607.1, from coordinate 61,285,724 downwards.
ATTTCATGTTTTTATATGTTAAATAAATATGATTGAAATTAATTTGAACTCAGCATGATCGTTGGTGGCAGAAAGTTTTTAAAAACTGCTGATCAACAACCATCTGTAGGGTCTATAGAAAATAAAAGACAAGAAATTCTATTAAGCGACAGTTCTGAGGAAGATAGAAAATTATTTGATAACTAGCCGAACATCCAGATACTCGGCTCACCGGTAGGAATGCCAATTAATTCATAATTTATATAGCCATTGCTTACAGGTACTATGGTACTCTAATTGAAATACAAATAGAAATGAAACGAATTTAAAAAACCGCACACGGAAACATATATAGACAGGGTGCATCAAAAATACATTTACAAACTTTGGGGATGGGTTCTTGACACCAAAACAGGGTAAATGTTCATATAAACATATATCCAAAAGCCCATCGTTGTAACTCAACACGGGGAAACTTATAACAAATGTTCAAAATATCCTTCGCTTGCTTCTATGCACGCATGCTACCAGTGAGATCATTGACTGGCGGATCTTTTCAAATATTCCCACACGGTGTCGAATGGTTTCTCAGGCACCCATGACACACTGATGAAGCTTCTCTGCATTATTAATGTATGCTGAATAAACCAATTGTTTTAGGTGACGCCACAGACAAAAAGAAACCCAAAGGAATGAGGCCTGGGTGATGTGCAGACCATGGAATGGTCCTCCCCTACCAATCTATCTTTCATGGTAGATGTCAGTGCACCGCGAACAAAGTGACCAGGCTGTGCTGGAGTCCTATCATATATGGACCACATACGTCTGCGTATTAGCACGGGTACAAGCTCTAGCAGGTCTGGAAGTGTGTTTGAAATAAAGTCCCCATAAACATCTCCTGTAAGACATGCTAGGAGAACATATAGACTTACTAGATAGTCACCTCCAATGCCAGCCCACACATTAATCGTAAACTGATGCGGTTGTCTAGCTTTGCATTGTACCAAGCGGATTCTGTTCGGCCCACAAATGTGGGTAGTGTAAATATGTTATTCAATCTCTTACAAATGTTGTTTCATCCATAAACAACAATAAAGAGACAAACAACGGATCGGCAATTTTTGCAATAAACCATAGGCAAAAAGTTATCCCGTGGTGAGTGATCAGATGGCGAAAGATCCTGAACACGTTGCAAATGATACTGATAGAGGAGCTGCTCTTGAAGTACCCGCCATGCAGTACTATGAGATATACAACATGCTAGGGCCACTTGACATGTGCTGATACATGGGTCATCTCTGACAGCTTGTAGAATATTTTCATCGCGGTCAGGCGTACGAGCGGATCTCAGTCTTTCTCGATCGATAGTTTTTAGTGACACGGATCCTGTCTCAGCAACGCAACAACAAAACAGCAGCAAAGTTTGGATGACTCGGCTGCATTCTGTCTGGAAACGCAAACTGATACAGCCGTGTAACCTCACGTCCATTACCATTCGCGCGGCCGTATGTAAAAATATATCTGTCTGCTCACGATATGAATATCCTGGCATTGTTAACACTTCTCAGTTAACTACACACGCTAAACTTTGAAGACAGACGAGCCACAAATGTATACAAATGAAAAATCTTACATGGCAACACAGCGCCATCTACGGTAAACGTTCTTTAAACTTACTATCCACAAAACGAACGATTATTTATAAGGACTTGTGTCCTTGTTTGGTGTGAGTTTCCCAAAGTTTCTAAATATATATATATATATATATATATATATATATATATATATATATATATATATATATATATATATATATATATGTAAGCAAATATATGGATATAGATCCGACAGTATGAAGAAAAATATACGGAAAAAACAAACAAAAATCCTAATATGCAATTATGCTGTTTTAATGTTAATATAATGTCAACGTCGGACGTTTCGGTCTAGTAGACCATCTTCAGGACATATTCATAAAACATAATTAACATTAGACTATATTTAATTCAACATGAAAATACGATGGACATTACAGTAAGATTACAACTGATACTGTCGGATCTATATCCATATATTTGCTTACACACACACACACATATATATATATATATATCTTTATATATATATATATATATATATATATATATATATATATATATATATATATATATATATTGTCGTTCTATGATAGGATTCGTTTTGCTAAATATTTGTCAGAGGGTGATCTGGTTGTTGGTAATAGGATTAGGATTAAGAATATATCTTATTTGAATTTCTTAATAAAAAAGAAATTCGGCTCGCATGTTACAACAGATAGACATATTTTTAACTTGTCTGATTATGAGTTGTCTGTCTCCGAGAAGGTCGTCTTGTCTCGAGGTCTTGAGTTTTGTATTACTCCTGAGAAAGTTGAGAAAGTTGAAGTGTTTAGTAATTTCGAGATCCTCCTTTATTAAAGCACCATCCTAATTCTGAGGACCATTTTCTTCGCCTTAAAGCCCGGTTAAAGGACTTGGCATATGGCTTTGTAGACTCAAATGTTAACTCCTCTGGGTTTGTGTGGCAGAGGAGTCATTTTCAGACAGTTAGGTCATTAAAAACCAACCCAGACATCTGTATTACCAAGCCCGACAAAGGTGCCGGAGTCGTTATATTGAACCACTCCGACTATGTTGGCAAAATGCTATCTATTCTTGAGGATAGTAGTAAATTCCGGAAATTGGGTGATATTAGTCATGATGATACCCCAAGAACTGAAACTAGATTCCCAAAAAAAATTACTGGAATTTTATAAAAGTAATTTTCTATCGAAAGAAATTTATAATAATATTCGTCCTGTTGGTTCCCAACGTCCTAGGATGTATGGGTTACCAAAAATTCACAAAGAGGGCGTTCCACTTAGGCCAATTTTATCTATGTTGGGTTCCGCCCAACATAATCTCGCCAAGTGGTTATTGGATGTTCTTGATCCGGTTTTAGAATTCTATTCTGAGTATTGTGTGCCTGACTCGTTTAAGTTTGTTGATCATATACAAAATTTAAATCCAAACAGCGACACTGAGTATTTTGTGTCGTTTGATATAAATAGTTTGTTCACGAATGTTCCAATTGATGAAACTATTGACATTTGTGCGGACTTCTTGTATCGTGGCCCTGGTAAATCTCCGTTGTTTCCTGAGAGTGTGTTTGTTGAATTGTTGGTGATGGCGATCAAGTCTGTCTCCTTCAGTTTTGACAATTGCATGTATCAGCAAATCGACGGGATGGCGATGGGTAGTCCCTTGGGTCCTGTGATGGCCAACATTTTTGTTGGTTTTCATGAAAGGCGACTATTTGAGAGGGTTAACAAACCGTATTGTTACTACCGCTATGTTGATACGTTCGCATCATTTTCTAATAGTGCAATAGCGGAAGTGTTCTTTTCATCATTAAATAATCTCCATCCTGCACTTAAATTTACAATGGAGGTTGAAGAGAACAATTGTTTACCTTTTCTTGATGTCCTTATGGAGAGAACTCCCTCGGGTTTCTTAACGAGCGTGTACCGGAAGCCCACTTTTACAGGACTTTATTTGGCCTAGGATTCCTTTGCTCCCAGAGCCAGAAAGGTTAACCTTATAAGTTGTCTTACTCATAGGGCATTGAAGATTTGTTCTGAGTGTAGACTTGATGCCGAATTGAGAACAATTAAGGAATTGTTTCTTAAGAACGGTTACCCCGAATTAGTTATTAAAACTGTCATTGAACGTAAGATCAGGAAGTTCAATGAAATTAAGAAATACGGGCCTTCCAAATGTCCTATATATGTCAGGCTCCCTTGGATTGGTCCTTAGAGTCAGACATACGCCGATAAGATCTCTTCATCCATTAAACGGTGTTACAATGCCGTTACAGTCAGGAACATATTTACTACTAGGAGGGCTTCCCCCCCTTGCCGTAAGGATGTTTTGCCTACCTACCATAATAATTTAGTTATTTATCAATTTAAATGTCGATGCGGACTCGACTATGTGGGCAAAACTATCCAGAGGCTTGAGGTTAGAATCGCCCAACATGTCCCGGGCTGTGTGCGCAGGCATGAGCTTGTGACATCCGGGTGTTCGCAGACTCACGCCTCTGCTATCGGTGAACATCTATTAAATTCTGGTGTTTGTAGGACTGAGTATTCTCCCCATTTCTTTTCGGTATAGCACAGGGCTAGGAACAGACTCCACCTCGACATCTTCGAGTCTGTTATCATCAACATACGTAGGCCGGCCCTTTGCGTACAACGGGAGATGAAGTTTAAGTTGGCCTTATTCGGGGAAACGGTTACATGATTTGAGGTAAAACAATTTTCCCCCACTTACCATCCTGTTTTATTACGGTATTAATAAGAATTTTTCTTGTTAGTACTCCGTTTTAGATTACCGACGATTGTGTTTGAAAAAAATTCATTTAGTTTAGTGGTTTTTGGATATTAAACATTTTGTTGGATTGATAATTATAATGTTATACGATTTGTACAATTTTGCTGTTACACACCGTACACACACATATACGCACATACATACATACACACACACACACAATATGCATTTTATAATAAGTAAGATTTCTGAATACGACGTTTAAGTTTACTATATACATATATATTTCTGTTTATACGTTACTTTAAAGATGCAAATATTTAAATAAATGCTCTGTTTATAAACATTATTAACGACATTAACCGGGCGGAATGTCTGAGAAATTTCATAGAAGGTATGCGTCCTCTGACAGGAATCGGACCTGTATTCTACACAGAAATGTCATATAGCCTGATGTGCTGTACCACTTAGCTACAGAGGAAGCGTCTGCTTATCAACTTCAAATTACTGTTTTAAAACTACAAATTTAACATGATTTGTTTACGTTAAGTTACGCTTCGAGAGAAATCAGTCTATATGACGGTTCCATGAAGCATAAAGAGAAAACATATTAAAACAATTGTCGAATATAATCTATTTCATAATATATATATATATATATATATATATATATATATATATACAGTGCATAACAAAAGTATTTAACACATCGCTTTTTATTAATTTCACAATAATATAGTCTATTTCATAATATATATATATATATATATATATATATATATATATATATATATATATATATATACGTTGCGTAACAAAAGTATTTAACATCGTTTTTTATTAATTTCGCAATACAAAAAATTGTTCAGTTTGAATGATACTTATTTCAAATATTTTATGAACATCGTTTAACTAAACATAAAGAAAAAGTGAGAAACATTGTTTTATGTACTTTTATTGCCAATTTTCGAATTTGACTGTGTGCAAAAATACCTTACACCCACACAAATAATACGCTAAAAAGGTACTTTAAAACTATTTTCAGTTATTTTGATATGGTTTCTATTTCAACCAATCACAGGTTGTCTTCAATATATGTATTAATCAAGTACGTCACTCAGTCAACACATAGTGATAACAGGTTTCATACAGTACAGACTGTCCCACTATCTAAACGTATAAAAATGCTCAAAGAAAGAAATGTTATGCGACAGAAGATTACAAAGCTGCACAAATTGGTTAGGGATATCGGAAAATTGCTCAAGATTTAAATTTTCTTGTGTGTACAGTGGGAAAAATATGATACTACTAAAAATATTCAAAGGAGTTGTCGTCCGCGTAAATTAAACAAAGCTACCGAACGATATATAGTCCGGAATGTGAAGAAACAACCATTTTTGACTCGAAGAGAAATTCAGAACGATCTGAACAATGGCGGAATTGAAGTAAGTAAAGATACAATTAAGAGATCACTGAATTGTGCAGGCCTTGACGGAGAATTTATATTCTAACAGGACAACGATCCAAACCACATGGTTAAAACAACTCAACACTGCTTCAATGAAAACAGAATTGATGTCCTTGAATAGCCTAGCCAGTAACTGGATCTCAATCCAATAGAAAATATATGGAAATGTTGAAGTTGTGAGTACACGGAAGTGATCCAAAAATATCAAAGAACTGAAGAAAGTCTGTGAAGAAGAATGGGTGAAACTACCAAAATCTTCATGCAAGAAGCTCGTTGAAAGCTACAGATAACGACTAGAAGTCGTAAGGCGGAACAGAGGATATGCTGCTAAATATTAAATCGTGTTAAATACTTTTACACACAGCCAAATTCGAAAATTGGCAATAAAAGTACATAAAAAATGTTTTTCTACTTTCCTTTATATTTAATTAGACAATGTTCATTCAAATATTTGAAGTAAGTATGATTAAAATTGAATAATTTTTATTGTGAAATTCATAAAAAACGGATGTGTTAAATACTTTTGCTGGCCACTGTATATAGGAATGATAAGATACCAGATGAAAAAAAATATATTCTTAGCCGACGCGCTTTATCCTGAGGGATTTATTTTATTGAACGATGAAGGATGTCATTGGTTTATCAAGATGTTTATGAATATTCATCATTTGGCTTAAAGGTTATTCAAAACGTGTGCAGGACACACAATGTCATAATTCAAAGATTGGCAAAAGTAAGCGAGTAATATTCAAGAATTGTTTTTTTTTAAATGAATATTGTTTAGATTATGATTAGATTCTTATTATATCGGATGAACGTATGTGCTGTACATCTTCAAAAATATGAGGTGGTCGATTAAACCGTTTTCTTTTGATTTTTTCTATATATTTTTGGTCGTGTATGAGAAAGTAGTAATTCTTTCAGGAAAGATGAGATCGGGAAAAAAAAACTCAATAATTCAAAAGCCTTGATAAATCAATGACTTCCCCGCTTTTGTATATAAACACGTACAACCAAATAATTGCTACATTGCCTTGATAAAGTCGCTCGGAGGAAGAAAACATGTATACTAAGACGGAAATTCTCTCTCTATTTATTATCCCCCTTCAACTTATATTTCAGTTTTATTACAATTCTAAGAGGTGCCATGGGGAAAAAAATTCTTTTGACTATGTACCTCCACTATTTCGGCATAAATTTTCGATACCTAAAATTTAAAATTAATTTTTAAAAATGAAAAAAATTATTATTTCCACTAAGTAAAATATTCTGGTGTATTCAGTTTTTTGCGAACTTTCATGAAATTATTTAAGTGGGGGTAATATATCTAAAAATAATGTTTTATACCAAAATTTTCTAAAAAAAATAAAAAAATAAAAAAATAATTTCATTCATTTGTGAATAAGTTCTGAGAATTTCATTTAAATCGGACAATTATTTGATTTTTACAAGAATTTCCAAATCGATGTGTTTTCAACGGAAAAAAGCGAAAAAAGTCGATGCCATTATTATGCAAACAAGTTTTTGGCCTTTTTCATTACGCTATGCTGTTTTCACACAGAAAAGTGGAGGTACTTTTGGTGAAAAAGGTTTGTTTGCCCAAACATTGGTTAAATACTCGTTGCCTAAATTATATATATATATATATATATATATATATATATATATATATATATACTGTTATATTAGAGCATGTAAACATCCACTACAAAATTGTACATTTTGTTTCAACGTTGAAATGAAACGTTTCTTCAGGTGTCTAATGATGTTACCTAACGAGTTTATTGAAAAATTGCAATTAATGAAACGCTACTTCCCTTTCCGTTTTTGGAAAATTTTCCATAAAAGATAAAAAGAACTTATATAAAGGAAAAGGAAAGAAGATAAGAAATCAATAAAAAAAAAAGGAAAGACGAAAGAAAAAGAAGAAAAAAAGAAAGTCAAGAGAAACCCTACTACCAAGAGAAAAGACAAAAAAGAAAGGGAAGAGAAATAGAGAGGTATATTCAAAATTACACAGATTCATAAGAAGAGGGAAGGTAAGAAGATAAGAAATAGAAAGATGTTGATAGGAATTAAAGCAATGAAATTCTGTTGATTCAAAGAATTTAAATTTGAGCGGAAACGCAGCGTGAATGGATACACTGTATCGAACATGTCGCATTTCGAATTTTCTGGCATTTGTACATGAAAGTCATATATTCAAACGAAATTATCCACAGAATGTAAAAAGGAAACTTTATGAATCAATACAATACTTAACAAAACCTATTTTACAATATAAATTAGAATAAAAAATAAATTTTAAACTTTTATATTTTTATATTAATTAAAAAGTAAAAAAACAGAGAAAAATAATTAATAAAAAAATAAAATAAAATTAAAGTAAGAAAAATAAAATTAAAATAGAAATTAAAATATAAACAAGGCTAAACGTAAATTACAAATATTAACCAATTTAATGCCTAAAACTGGGATAAATTAATGATGAAATAAATATAATAAACGTAAGAAGATTAATTTTACGGTTAAGAAATTTAGCAAGATTAATTCCTTTATGTGCCTACAACTTATCGCTGTTTCCTATCTTTGATTCAACAATTCAATTATTTCCATTTTCTCTTGTAGACAGAGGAAACATGGTTCATTCAAAGACCTAGCTAGTATTTCTTAACAATTGCAGCTAGTTTTAGAATTTTCCATTTAACTTTAGGTGTTTTATTTTCGTCTTACAATTTCCAAAAATATTTTGAAAGGGAAGTCATATTTCGTTTATCTGCATTGTTAAAGTATGGGAGATGGTTATAAAAACGTTTTTTTTTTTTAAATCATTCATTGTACTTTCAACGTAATCGGATTTTCAACTGATCTAATAGAAAACATATACACAAAGAATTGTGTTAAACACATGTTAGAAAAAGGGCATTGGTTGGGATTTCTACAATTCCATAGGTTATTTATAGGAGACAAATTAAGATCGGCATTAGTATTACTGTTACTCTTCTTAAATAAATTCAGTATTTTATTATGTGATTTATTTTCTTTAAATTATTAGTATAACTATAACTAAGTTTTAGAGTGTTTTGATTGAATATTTTACTCGAATATTTTTTTAGGAAAATGTTTACCAATTAATTTAAAAAAAATTATGTCCTAGTTTAGTTTGAATTAATTTATTATAAGAAGGAGAAGATTTATATTTCTTTGCTAGAAGAGTGTTGATTAATCCATCTTTCTA
>OZ010607.1:61259190-61271690 GCA_963932145.1 Acanthosepion lycidas | reverse complement strand
CATTTTATTTAACGGCTTCATTAATTCTTTGCAAAATATGACAAGTAAGTAAATTCTGATTTTTATCTTAAAATGTTTTTTCTGCTTTCATTTGAATTCGTTGCATTTTTGAAGATGTCATTTTTATAAATTCTGATTGCAGGAATTCTTCTATTTCAAGAAGAACATTTCCAAAATCAATTTAATATTTTTTTTTTTTTCATAAAAATGAAAGAAATTGATTTTCCATTAGGTTAATCTTGCTAACCTTTTACGAGTCTTCTCGCCAGTATTCGGTTGGAATTTTTAATTATTAAATCAGTGCAGATTATAAGGAAACATTCAATCAATAAATATGGCAAAAAATGAAATAATAATAAATGCATAAATAATAATATTTATTTTCCCTTACGATTTAAAATGAAGGACGAATTTTTATTTGCTTGCTTTCATATAAGATGCTTTGATTTGTAGACTAAATTTTGCAACTGATTTTTTAATAAGTACAAAAATGCAAAAGAACAATTTTTAAAACGCAATTGAAAACGTTCCGATCTTACATGGCAGCTTCATGTGAGATTAGTGTTTTTTCTGTTCCAATATATAGTTCTGTGCTTATCTTTAGTTATCCTAATGTTGTAACATGAGAGCCTACTTGGTCAGAGGGATACCAACCCTACGTTAGCACCTCATACAATTACAGAATACTTACATTTTTACAAACTAAAATTAATTCATTGGTTTTTCATGTTTTTGCCATGTTTAGCCATTTTCTTTTGTGTCTTATTTATTTTATTTTGCCCCTGAAAATGCATTCGAATTCGATTTAATATTTTTCTTTTATTTTCGTTTTGTATTACTATAAGAAAATCAGATATAATGACAAATCTCCGAAAGTTTATCTAAGTACTGAGATACCAATTATTTGCAAAGTGCAACGAAGACTATAAATTAAATTAAGTATATAATGAATTATTGCCGATACATTAATATATTTAGACACAGCAATTTGTTAATATCAAGGGACATTATAGATTCAATATAATTTTGTTTGCTTGTACATTAATACCTACATCTATGAATTTATATTAATATTAGGACTCGAAACCGATTTTATAAAACCGGATTTCATATGATGATCACTAAAACCGAAACTGATTTGCCAAAACTAATTTTAATGCTTGTAGTTTCCGCTTTCCGTGAAAAATTTCTGTTTTTTTTTCCTTTGAAGAAATAACGTTGTAACTGCAGTCAGCCTTTAACTAGCTGAATGCTGTCTGTTTCATTGAAACAGATCGCAACATTTCAATTCTCACTTTGCCGATACCTTAGATCACCGCCTTGACAATTTTTTCACTAACCCCTCGCCAACTCCTAGAATTTGAAGGTTACAAATTTTATTCATAGCAGGCCAAGGGAACGCTGTTAGTGTTGAGTCAGGTGATCTTTCTCGTTGAGTATACGTAATAACCAGTTGTAGATTTATATCAAGGCAGCAACATTTTAATTTTCTCTCTCTTTTACATTAATTTCTAACTAAGATAAGTTTTTCCTTTTCATTCTCATTAGCTAACATGATAAAAAGAGAATCAACTGTGAAATTTTTTCGTTCAGAACAACAAAGATGAAGCTGAATGCATGAAGTGTGAGAAGACCATGAAGTCTTCTGAAGGATCTGCTACGTCTCTGATCTTGCATTTGAAGAACATACATCAAATCAACATAAATCAAGATGCAAACTAGCCTCCTATGAAAATGACAAGAACAATATAAGATCTTTTGACAAAGAAATCTATGAAAGAAGAGATTTCAAAGTTATCTGTCATAGATGGACTTTTAATTCAATCGCCAAAAGCAATTTTATACAGACAGATCATCATGATCAGAGGGGAAAATATTATAAATTACCGCCAACATCTGCAAATGGAGTCAGGAATATGGCAAGGAATTATTCCATAACCAAGAAAGAAGAATTTATTAATTATTTCGAAAAAGAAGTACCGCTAGGGATTCGCTACACATTGGCATTTGGATGAATAAATGTTAATTCAAAATAAAGAATATATGAAAATTAATGTTCATGTGAAAGACAACCATTGGTCGTTAGGTCTTATTAAGATCAATGGTTCCATTAATAGCAGGAGAACTGAGAAATTTGTGAGAGAATATCTTTTTGAATTTGGATTGGATTTGGATAAACACATTGTTGTCTGTACAACTGATGATGCTGGTATAATGGTGAAGGTTGGAAAGGGAATAAAACCTGATCACCAACAATTTATCGCATATCGCTTACATCTGTCAGTGATAGACATTCTTTATCAAAAAAAGTATTGAAAATATTGCTTCAACCGATGAAAAAAGTGAAGAGATTATTGTAACAGATGATAGTGATGATGAATCTGAAAAAAGCTAACAAGACATCATTTTTCAGATTTGGTTCACAAGAAGGCTCGTTTCCCCAGCCAAAAACTGAAGTTAACAAAGTCTTAAATAAGGTAAGAAAAATATCCAAATATTTCCGAAAATTCCAAATGATACAGAGATTTTTTAAATTAAAAAAATCTGCATTCCATATGCTCTACGAGCGCTACTTTCCACAGAAGAAGCCTTAGTTGACGATGAATGGAAAAATCTCGATTTGCTTTATAACATTTTACATCCAGTAGAGATTATTTTGAAAGCTATTTGCACTGATGGTATGGATTTACTCAAAACAGAATATTCTATAGAGTTTTATTGGATAAAATTAATATCGTCGGCAAACCTTTGGTTCTAAATCTCTGTGAAAGACTTCTGCATCGGTACAATAAAAGAAGAAATGTCGAAAAGTTGATTTTCTTGAGTTATTTACACAATCCAAGGAAGTTTAAGACGAATCAATCTCTGGATATTTTCTATTTCTAACAAAACAACTTTTAGAGAAGTATGCTGAACAAGCATATCGGAGATTATCTCTTGGATATCACGAGGAGAACACAGTAGAATTATGCGAGGAAAATGAAATAGAAATGAACGTAAAACAAGTGTTACTGTTGCTGCATCTACATCCAAAGCTGATGATTAACTCGTGAGTGAAGATACTAGCGCAATGAAGAAAATGAATGAAGAGCTCAAGATAGTAACAAATGAAGTTGAAATCTCCAAAGAATTCAACAAGCATTTTGATGCAACTTCGAATAGAAAGGAAAATCTTGAGAGAATGTATAGAGCATGGATTACAATCAAAGTAACTAGCGTCCAGTCGGAAAGAGTTTTTTTTTCAATTACCGGACTTTTCAGCAGAAACATTAGTTTATCCGGTTAAACACTCGGTACATTGTGTTTTTTGATAAAGAAAACAAGTGACCAAATGTTACATTTAATTACAGATTCAATCAACAATGTATTTTCCTTGATTATCTATGACATCGTTCCATCTATTAACAAGATTACTAATTCCATTACTGTAAAATTCTTTTGGCTTTGATTCGAAGAACTCACAAATGTCAGTTTTAACCTCTTCCTGTGTTACAAAAGCTTTTTCTTCCAAATGATTCTGTAAGCTACGAAACAAATGGTAGTCTGAAGGAGCAAGATCGCGAGAATAAGGTGGATGAGGAATTTTCTCCCAACCAAGTTCTTCGATCTTTTGGGACGTGATTCTTGCTGTGTGGGGTCGCGCATTGTCCTGATGAAACATCACCCCTTTTCGATTCACTAGAGCAGGTCTTTTTCCTCAAAGCTTGGTTCAAAAGCTCTAATTGCTGGCAGTATATTTTAGCATTATTTGTTACATTAGGTGGTAAGAATTCAAAGTAGATTATTCCTTGGCGATCCCACCAGATTGAAAGAAGAACCTTTTGCCCATGAAGTTCCTTACTCGGCTGTGGCTGGGGTCCTTCCCCTTTACCAAGCCACTGTCTATGACGCTTAACATTTCGATAAAATTTTCGTCACCAGTCGGAAGTCTATTCAAAAAAGGTAAAAAAGTTGGCGAGAATGAAGAGAAGAGCAGATGTCAACTCGGGATTTGAGATTGTTTTAAGACAATTCATGAGGCACCAATTTTCAAAGTTTAGGAACTTTTCCAAGTCGTTGAAGTTGACGATGAACAGTTGTATGGTTTGAACTGAGAACCACTGCCAATTCCTCAACTGATAAAGCAGGATTTTCTTCAAGGGCTGCTTCAAGAAGCTTTTCATCAAACCCAACTGGACGTCCGGTTCGATCTTCATCTTCAAGGGTAAAATCTCCACCTCTGAATTTTGCAAACCATCTTTTGCAACTTCTTTCATTCACACATTCCTCTCCATAAACTGAGTGAATGTTTCTAGCCGCTTCGGCTGTTGAGTTTCCTTTCTTGAACTGATAAAGCATTATGTGCCTCAAATGATTCTTGGATACTTCCCTGTTAGCAGGGATTTAATCAAACAAAATTTAATTTGATTGTTCTCTGAAATAAAATTTGATCAGTTTAAATGTATCTAAACATAAAAATAATGTTCAGCTCCATTAGACATTATAAAATACTCTTTAAATTTCGCTCATTTTAACAAAAAGTTAAAATTCGGACAGAACTTATGGGATGACCTGGTAATTCCCCAATTTAATTTTATTAACAATTACAAATAAATTTGATAATTACACAAGTTTTTTCTTTCATCGGATCTTTAATTTCATTCTGTTTGTGCGCTGTTTTTAACATGGAATGTGCCAGGGTGTAAATATTTAAAATCTGGATGACATTTTAAAATTTTACACCTTTGCACACTCGGTTTTAAAAACGGTGCAATAATTAAATAAATCTTTAACTGCTAACTTTTAAATGTTCCATTAGGTGATCTTCAATGACGCAATGACACCACGAAGCCGAAATCTTTGAAAATAATTCATTTTTCAGAATTTTTTTCGCGTTTGGCGTCTAATCGATATCAATTCATTAAAAAAAAGAAAAAAGTTCTAAGTCCACCAAAACCGGTTATTAACTGCTTTTGAGAATAACTAACACTTGAAATCGGTTTTGAGGATTAACGAGTTTTTTTTTTTTTTTTTTTTTGCGAGCCCTAATTATTATATATATTAAAATAAGTATTTGTTAGTCGTAAAACCTTAAAGAAATAGAGACGCTGAAAACAATTGTTTTTAAAAGAATATCTTCTTCGGAACTGGAATTAGATTTCTATAGAGTTGCTCGTTTGTTAGTTTGGAACTCCATTACATTGTCTGAGAAAAATGAACTTTTTAAAATTTAATCAGTATTGTCTATGGATTTATGGACGTATTTGTCTTAAATATTGTTTTAATTATCATTAATGACTAATGAGTAAATTAATAAAAGTTTCGCCTTCACCAAAAAATAGAAAATTTAACGCCTTCTGATCCTGGTGTGAAAAAGGAGATGAGAAGATGCAACGATAAGAACAATCATTTCCGTCTTCTCTTGAATTTTCATTAAAGATTGACTCTAATACAACGAAAAGGATTTTTCTCATTCTATCAATGGATCCTATTCAAACACAGAATGGATATTGTAAGAAATCTGATGTATTTTGATGTTACAAGAGAGAATCGATGTATACTTCTTTAAGATTTTGTTCAGCTTTTTATCGTACGGTGAAACTCTGAATTTGCTTTTTATTTATTTAGTCACTTTAAAAATTTTCCTCGATAAGCAGTGAAATACGTTAAACTCCTACCGTTAAGAATCGATACACTGTAACAGTTTCCAACTTTTCCTTCTGGCCGCATATACTTTACACTATTTCAATTGTTCGGACTGTTGTCCTCGTACTTGTTGTCATATTCAAGACGCTTCGGCCGTTGTACGCTACGGCCTTCTTCAGGTGACTGTCATTTCCAACCGAATCATTTAGATTGGGGGTAGATTGTTCTAGTTTCACATGCCATATCTCTTCCGGAGGTCTCGGTTATCTCCCTTTAACTCAACTCTCCAAGTTGTTGTTCACCACTGCAGTAACCAGGTATTGAACTCACAGCCCTTTGCGTCAAGTCATTGAATCCAACCAAAATTTTAATCCACTGGGCGATGTATCACTGAGAACATCAGTGTATGAATTTTTGAACTTAATGTCTCAGTAACAATTTTTGGCCAGAGCAATTTTTGTTGTTATTATTGCTTTTCTTTAGCACTCATATTCCCATATTGTATTCATTTCTATTCTTGGCCGGCCTAGGAGTTTTTTTGGCTGGAGCTTACAACGGCCAAAACGTCGTGAATATGGCAACAAAGATGAGGGCAACATCCGAACAATGTAAACAGTGTAAATAATTTATAATATGACATCTCAGAAATATAGACAGTTATGCATATACTTTGTCCTCTGTTTGCTAAGATTCAGTTTTTTTGTGACTAAATCTGCCAATCATAATTTACTTTTGAGTAAAGAATAAATACTTTCAAAAGATCTACTTCCGAGCTGAATGAAGGAATTTCATTTATTTTCATTCAAAATTGTCAAAGTGTAGAATAAAGTTATTTGCATTTCTTTTTTGTGATTTTTGCCTAACTATTTTATGTTAGAACTTTATCTCCCAGCTTTAAGGCGATCAATCAGATTCAATTTTCTTCTTTGGATTTAACGTTTTTTTTGCTAAGGCGAGTCTTTTTATTTGTTCGCTACGCCATTTTCATCGTCATTTGGAAAGGAACGTACATTGATCTTTGAGAAACTATTATGGTTTTTATGATTTTGTGGAGGTTTTTTTCTTCATAGAAAACAATAAAAAGTATAAATGTGGAAATATTTATAAAACGGAAAGCAGCCGGCCGCTCCAAGTCAGGATCAATCTATAAAGTCTGTCCGTCATACACTGTCTTCCAGTGATTTTGCATTCGCCTATGTAAAGTATATGCTTATGCCTATGTTGTGCGTAAGTGACTTAATGTGCGGGGACACTCGCGCGCACACACACACACACACAGATACACACTAAGAATTTGACTGAGTTTGAATAATGCATTCACCAGACTGAACAATCACTATCCAGGACAGGACAATAAAATGATAAATTTGAAAACAAAAACTAAAATGGCCGTGAACTTTTTAAACCTTAAGAAAATTCAGATAATTATATGATATTTTGAAATTTCTTGGAATAATTCGGCAAAAAATAATTTTAATTTTTTGTTGCTTTTTAATTTTGTAGAAATAGTTTTAGGTTTGCCTTGAATTAAAATATACATGAGCACACGCAAAAGTACAGGCATGTATTGTGAGGGTTAATTTCTCGCACGCAAAAGTACAGGCATCCGTTGTGAGGGTTAATTTCTCGGCCTGCCCGCAATAACTGCGTATATAAATGCATATATATATATTTGATGTTACCTTCAACATTCTTACTCCAGATTTTCGTAAGGCCTGTTCGTCCACTTTTTAGGGGTATCAGCAATTTACTGCTTATATTTTTGTCAATTTTTCTTTTTATACACATTTAACATTGGTGTAAATTTTCTTCT
This sequence comes from Acanthosepion lycidas, assembly GCA_963932145.1. Taxonomy (NCBI): domain Eukaryota; kingdom Metazoa; phylum Mollusca; class Cephalopoda; order Sepiida; family Sepiidae; genus Acanthosepion; species Acanthosepion lycidas. The sequence continues at coordinate 61,264,252 of OZ010607.1, read as the reverse complement.
GTATTCGCTGTGTTTGTGTGTGCGCCCGTTTGCACGAAGTGATCATTCTGCCACTTTCACCCACTTATTTTTTATTTGTAGCAGAGTTATTCTGGTTCTGTTTCCGCTTCAGATATGTGTAATTTTCTTTTTTTTATTATTATTCATGGGCATTTTAGGTTTTTTGTTAGGGAAGTTGTATTTCGTTTACGTTTTTTTATATAAACAAATGATATGAATGCTTAAGCATATATATATATATATATATATATATATATATATATATATATATATATATATATATATATATATATATATATATAATGGACTCTCCCGTCGGTTTTGACCTATGAGAGTCTAACAGCTTATTGATTCAGTTATGAAAGTTTGTGCGATAATCTTAAGTGTCATTTAAGACCCGCTAGTGATTTACAAAGGAGGCCACATATGGAGCAAGAGTGAGGATTGTGAGATGAGATCACTGTTAGATGAGATCACTATTAGAGCTTGCTCTCGCTTCTTGAAGATGATTTAGACAAGCAGATTGAAAATTGCTGAGTCCACTAAAACACGTTGATCTCCATTCTACCTGCTCCAGGGCTAAGCGCTCATGGGTGTTATGTGGTATATTGACTGCTAACAAGTTGCTTTTCAGCTTGCATTTGTATCTTAGCCGTTATATATATATATATATATATATATATATATATATATATATATATATATATATATATATATATATAACGTTAAAATCAGTTACAGTTGTACAAAAAGTATAACAGAAATAATCAAAAGCCGCAACAAAAAAATGACAACCTACAAAAATGAAACCAAGGTTTCAAAATGGAGCTGCAGAAATCGAACAAATATCACTCCAAAGAAAATGGCCAACAAATGAATACAATATATAAAGCCAATGTAAGTGCAAACAACAGTACAATGTATTACATCGGTGCCACTGAGGGTCCATTCAAGAAGAGGGAAAAAAACACAACCTTTCATTCACCAACAGAAAGTACTCGAACAGCACTACACTATGCACATACATATGATAGCAAAAAGCCAGAAATATCAACACCAAGGCTAAGCTGGAAAATACTGAAAAAAGCACCTGCCTACAGTAACATTACAAAAAAAAATTGCCTACTTTGCCTACACGAAAAGTAGCAATAATATCCCATACCCCACAAACAAATTTACTAAAAAGATCAGAGATAATCTCCAAATATAGGCATGAGAATAAGTACCTGTTATCCGAATTTATATCAAACAGATAAAAAAAAAACACCAATCACTCTTTAGTTCAAGCTGCCATCACAATAACTTCTACCACTTTACAATAACTATTAGCTAATAAGATTATCATTACCACCAACACCCAACACCATTACTACCACATCACATCTACTATTAACATATACATCCATTATAATTATTAACGTAAATTACTCCCCCCCAGCATATTTCATACCACCAAATAAAAACCAATAAGATCAGAGATAATTTCCAAATGTAGGCATGAAAATAAATACCTATTAACAGGATTTATACCCATCACCAAAAAAAAACTCACTTTTTAGTTCAAGCTACCACCACAATAATTAGATTTATTGTTTTTATCATTCTCCCACCACCATTACTAATCACTTCTACCAATTTACAATAACTATTAGCCACTTATATTATCATTGTCTCCAATCCCACTACAACAGTACTATCACATCACCTCTACTGTTATCATATAAACTCGCTATAATTATTAACGTAAACTACTCCCCCCAGCATATTTAATACCACCAAAAAAAAAACAATAAGGATTACAAACTGCAATTTCTACCAATTACATATACGTAGTTATCAAAACAAACAAATAACCCGCTTTAAAATAATAACAAGTCAACCTTAAAAAATTAAAAATAATAGCAATTTTTACCTATCATAATTTTACACCGAACCCCAGCACACGTATATACGTGCGTGCGAGGAAATATTATTCAGCGAAAAAATAGAAAAATGCTCTGATTGCTGACATGTATACATTCACGAAAAATATCCGCTACACATCCGATCTTTAAATCTCAACATATAAATGCGTATGTATATAGACAACAGCACACATATACATACATATGCCAAGTCACATACTGCCCACATATATTTATGTCTGTATGAGCCCCGGCGGACGAGCGAGTGTGGATGTGTGTCTGCGTAGCTCAACGGGTGTACGGACATGCCTCTATCCGTTAGCATGAGTGACGTCACGACGACGATTCCCCCCACTTCCATAATAACACCAATACACGCAATCTACATAGATCGAAAATTTTAAAAAATTAATCAGGTCTGACGATCGCAAAAGCATAAAACCCACGGTCACAAACTGACATCAATCCAATATATATATATATATGTGTATATATATATATATATGTGTGTGTGTGCGTATATATATATATAGCATATGTGGCCTGACGATTGCATATAGCATGAAACAGACTGTCGCCTCTAAGTGTTGACTTCTATGTTCACTTTTATATTTACACACGCTCTATCTCTGATATTGAGCACTTTATTCCATAAATATAGCACACCTTAAGACTATATTTCTTTATATATATATATATATATATATATATATCAAGTGTCATTGTTTAATAGATAGCAAATTTGCATATTCAGCTTTATAAATAATATTTTTAAAATAACCGTTGCGTTATTCATTTCCACACTGGTCTTTTGTGAACAATACAAATAAATAATTGTGTTGTTAATGGTATTTTAAACTTAAATTACCTAATTATTAGCATAAAGCAATTTTTCTCTGTAAGTGTTAATTACATTTGCATTTAGATCACAATTTAGGTGTCATAGAAAATAAGAAATGTTTGTCCACAATTATGTGTTAAATAGCCTGTTAGACTGGTTCATCTAGCTTTGTACAAGAGAAAGAAAACTGAATTTAACCCGTGGAGAAATTAAACGAAAACCTTTCTTGATTCCGAAGAGGGTGTGACAATTTACAAATGGCAAAAGAAATAAATCTATGGACGATGATCCGTTACGTCCTCAAGCGATGTGGAATTAAAAAGAAAGTTAACATTACTAATAGTATATTTTGCAATTGTAATAAAAAAAATTTACATTATAAATATAAATTATAAATTCTTAAACCATCAAACAGTTTTAATTATAAAAGTTCTGTTAATGTAATTGCTCATGTTATCAGTTTCAATAGAGAAATTATCGATTAAGGCATGATAAACATAAAAATCTTCGATTGTTCTTAAGTGAATGCACCTACAATTTCTACCTTTAATGGCCTTTTCATTCTCTTTATTGCGATGATGCATCTGCTGACAAAAGTATAAAGGAATTAAGTTTCTGTTTTTGTTCATACCATGATTGTTGTTTTTTATTCTTTGAAGATATTCTTTAAAAATTATCAATGATCATTCATCAACAATCCTGTTCTTCTATGTGTCGTGTTCCTTCATGATTTTTGGCAATCATGGCTCTCCACAATTTCCTGCATTTTGTAGCACTTAGTAGATTTTGTCTCTTCGTCATCTCTTTTTTTCTCTGATATGCCAACGATTTACACAATCTCGTTAGATACATTATGCGCTGTTGTCCTCTGTCCTTCTGGCCCTGTGAGTTTCAAATTTTCTAAGCCCTCTTTCCTCATTATATTTGCCCTGGAAATGCCAGCTGTCCCTTACGCTAAGTACAATTGTCATTTGTGTTTCCATTTTCTCTAAAACTTCGTTATGTTCAGTCCGTGGTATCCTCAGAAGCACATTTCTGACTTTTCTGTTGCTTTAAGTCTCTTCTTTATCTGTGAGAAGATCGCCCTGCATTCACTGATGTATAAGAGGTCTGATATTACATAATAGTTCAGTGCTCTTTTTTCTGATCTTTCTAACGAGATTTTCCAGTTTCTTAATATTTTGCTCAGTTTTGGAAGGCATTTTTCACTAGACCAAAACACCTTTGGATAACGATGTCACACTTTTCGTCTTCTGTTAAAACATTTCCCAAATATTTAATTTTTTTGTTATGTTTGGGATCCCCTGTTTGTAATTCGCATGTTGGGCTGTTCCTTTTAATAACAACCAAAAGAAAATGCAATACAAAATAAACGGGAGGAGATGGATCGAAACTTGATAGCAATTATCATTAGATGCAAATTATCGGGTTGCACTACGGGACAATGACTTGCATAGTGAATTTGGTGATAGAAAAATTTTGAGTTCAATCCTTAGACCGTGTAATACGAGTATACTTATTCATAGTAAAAAGAGGAGTAACAATAACTGAATAATTAAGTCAAATGAGATATCCTTAGCTTTGGATGGCGGGTTAAGAACTAAACAGTGCAGATTGAATAAAGGGTTCAGTTTGAAATTTCATTATCAGGATCAACAAGACCGAATAGCATAACGGGCGAAAAAGATGTGGATTATAATAACAAAAATGAGAATGCTATTTCGATGATGAATAATATAAAGAATTATAATTCCTTATCCCAGAATTTCTAGCAGAATTTCGTCTTGGTTGTCCGTTCATAAGATTATGGCATCAATATAGCAAACACATTTCATATATTTGCCAAATCTGTTTAAAAAAATTCTTAATTTAATTAAAATAATTCTCTATTGCAATTGATAACATTATTCTTGATAATAACTTCAGATAGGAAAACTTTTTATGAATATGAATTGTATGTGCCACTGCTTCTAGGGAAATTGAAGAAACAAAATAATAAGCCAACACACACACACACATACACACATGCACACACCCATGCACACACACACACATATATATATATATATATATATATATATATATATATATATAGAGAGAGAGAGAGAGAGAGGGGGGAGAGAGAAATATATGCATGTTTGTATGTGTGTGTATGTCCATATGCCTGTACATGTTTCCCTGTGTGTGTGTTTTCCCATACATAATTTTTAGACAAATTAATGACATTGCAAACATCTTGCTTCCAGTGTGGATTTACGTAAATAAAACATCTAAGAAATGAACATCTCCAATTAAAGGTCCTCGCCTGAAACCCACC
>OZ010607.1:61129190-61254190 GCA_963932145.1 Acanthosepion lycidas | reverse complement strand
TATAAATGGCATTAAAATGTTATATTTTACCCAAAGTAGAGTAAATTTAGTTGTGACAAAACAGCAAGTAAAGAGTTAAGCCAATCTATGGCATTCTCTTAAATCTCTGTAGGTTGTTTGAGAATATTATCAACTTTTATATCAGAGACAATGATTGTATATAAAAATTTAATTATCTTCATTTTGATAAAATCTCAGATGAAGTCACATCATTAAATTCCATATAGCTGAGCAGACTGTTTTATAGTTTTCCCTCTTATAAAAATCCATTAGCTAAAAATTAATTTTATATATTCGATTTGTCATAATGAGAGCAAAAAAATGCATCCTCTATTGTTGAGATGTGCAGCATTCATTACCAACATTGGTGAATGACAATTTATGAATACAATAAATTGAAAAAAAATTCAAAAAGAAGAAATTGTCTTGCCCTGCAGTGCAGAGTGGGGGTGGAGGTTGTAGCTTTCATCAGATAACATTATATTACCAAACTATATATTAAAATATTTTAATTTATTTCAGCTTTTATTTTTCTTTGCATCATTCTAGAAAATGACATAAAATTATCGACAACTTTCTTTATTATTATTTTATCTATGACTTTCTGGGCTTCGTTAACTTCTTTCTCGGCGTGGAAATATTCAGACGTATTTTCAATGAGAGTAAATAGATTCATTATACAAGTACAAATTCTATACTGTATGGTGGAATACAAAACACACACAGACAATAAAACCATGATATATGAATATAAAATGAAATTTTAAAGTAATAGACAATATTTGTTAGCGAAAGACGATTATAACACAAGGTTTCCTTAATAGAGAACATAATTGGGATTAATGCCATAAGCTTTCCTCTGATCTTACCTGCTGTGTTTATCCCTTTATCGACTATTTTTATTCATGTATTTAATTTTCTGTAATTGTCGTGTAGCCATAGCAAATGATGTAAATATTTGTCATTAAAGTTTTCATTGAAGGAAATGAAAACTTACACTATGACAGTTGAAAATATATGAATATTTGCACATATTTTTTTACCAAAATTATGTCAGCAGAAAAGTTCAGACTTATTGATTATCAAAGAAATGTCTTATGTAATCGTTTGTAACTTATGCTTTAATTATCGCATCAGCTTGAAGAATTGTATGAACGCTAAGATGACGAAAGCAGGAAAAGATTTTCATCTCTTTTTTAACAAAGATTATCCGAAACATTTCCGGGACGATCAATGTCTAAACTGCTTTAAGAATTAAAGATATAAAATGCAAGCAAATATTTTGTATTGAAAATATTTGTGAAAAAATTGTTTCTTGAAAGAATAATAGCGTCCTTGTGATCTAAGACATTATTACCCGGGTGGATATTAACGACTATAAACTAATATCTAGTAAAACGAGATTGCATTATATATACGAGTTTGTATCATATACTTATAAGACATTTAAAGTGTCATTTCTTTTCGTGATCCAAGCAAGACAAATCTCTCAGTCAATAGCAAGGGCAAGAAATTCTTTTCAGTAATTATGCTATTGATTTCTTGAAAGGCTTTAGATGAATTAATAATTTTCACTTATTTATCTTGTAAAAATCATGAAACAAAATGAATCGTTGCATAAATGCTGTCTGACTTTGTCCATTAAATTAGAATTACAATAAAATCGTTCGCTTTGAAACGAACGATTCATTATATTATATTATATAGATATTGTTTTGTTTTTATTCAGTCTTTCGTTTTTAATCAAAACGTAACGATCCATTGTTTACCTAACATGACGCAAGTGCTAACTACATTAATAACTAACGCAGGAACAAACAGAAATATGATATGAAATTGTGGTTTCTGAACTGGATTGGATGGGAAAACTTATTCTAAGAATTTCTTCTGATATAATCTGTGAGATGAGAAATGTTTCTTTTACTTATATCAAATGAGAAGCAGAATATGGATTATAGACATCAAAATGAAGCTAGTTTTGATTGAGAACATTTATTCTAGAATTAAGTAATTCACGTGTCGTCTAGATTTACATAAACCTAAATTAAACATGGTGTTAATTAAAATTAATTTTGAGCAATATTAATAACGACATAAGGAGACTAAAATGTCAGATTTTGTGCATTTTCAGTTTAATGCTGATTTGATTGTAAATTCGCAAGTTAAACATTGTTATTTTCAAACATGAATGTTAGAATAAGGCTGTTATTAAAACTCAGGAGACTTCGTCAAACCCCGACCAATTCTCCGACAATAAATCCGATTAAATTTTCAAGACGATTAATTTGATCTTCATCTTTACTTTTCAAATGTAACATCTGTAATTCCTAGAATGCCAAACCCGAAATGATTGGCCATCCAATTCACCTACGTAAGTATATTAATCTTATTTTATTATTAGGCCGATTGCATTTGCATATCGCTAAACTCTACTATATGTTCAGGATTTATTTAAATAATTAATGATGAATGTTTTGGCAGCATTGGCTTATCTATTCTGATATTTGAAGTAATGTTCGAATTAGGTTTTCTTCTTTCAAGATATGACACATCAGTGACGAAAGGAACGAAACAATCGCCATAAAAAATAAACTGTAATTCGACGAAACCATTCTCTATCATCACTCATGAACCGTAACGACATCGCAAGAAAATGCAACAAACATCAAAATCATATGGCACAACTTTTCTTTCTATCATTAATGTTGCGAGCGTTTGTGAAACGAGTAATCTATTTATACAATGTGAATGGACTGAAGAGTTTAAGTTAATTTCTAAGTTAATTTAATTCTCACTATCTCCATTAAATGTCAATCTAAATGGTAATTCAATTTCTCGGCTTAGTTGATTTTTGCTATCGTTGTTATCTCAATAAATTTTACACATTTTAACTAACATGAAAATTTCAGAGCTTCAATTTCAGTTGAGACATTTTGGTTTTGGGAATGCAAGAAAATACGCAAAAAGATGTCTCACATGATAACATACAAACCAGTATACTCAGATATCTAAAGAGCGAGATGTATACACAGTCTTGCTCGATTTAACAAATAATGGATATATATCTATATATATATATATATATATATATATATATATATATATATATATATATATATATACACATACATATATATATATATATATATATATATATATATATATATATATATATATGAAGAAATATAGTCTTAAGGTGTGCTATATTTATGGAATAAAGTGCTCAATATCAGAGATAGAGCGTGTGTAAATATAAAAGCGAACATAGAAGTCAACACTTAGAGGCGACAGTCTGTTTCATGCTATATGCAATCGTCAGGCCACACATGCTGTTATTTTTCTCGGCTATTTATATATATACGGGTTAGTGGTGCATTGTGGGTATTCTATTATGGTGGTTATTTTACCGGAAGTCGTTTGTTTATTTATTTGGGTTAAATTATATTGCTTGTTTTTAGTTTTTATTTTTTTGTTTCTTATTTATTTATTAACGTAGTAAATATTTGTTTATATCACTTATTTAACAGTTTTGTTTTGGTTTGAGAATTTAATTAAAGCTATTTATTCAATTTTTGGGTTGATTGTTGTAGTTCATTCTAACTATTATTTTGGCGGGAACAGTTTTTAATATTTAAAAATAGAAATAAAACATAAATAAATACTATGTTACTTAAAAATCGAAAACTGAAAAGAGAAAATATACAAGTAAAATAAATTGACCTAAATTCATCCAAGTAAATAAACAAACAAACCAATTCCAAATAAAGATAATCAATTAAAAACTGTTCCCGCCAAAATAATACTTAGAATGAACTACAACAATCAACCCCAGGAGGAAGCCTCTTCTGAAGGCAATACATAAGAAAGCCCACAAACAGTTTGCTGAAGACATGTCAACAAAGCCCATAGATGACTGGAACCATGTCCTATAGTCTGATGAGACGAAATTTAATTTGTTTGGTTCTGATGGTCTTAAGCATGTGTGGTGGCGACCAGGTGAGGAGTACAAAGATAAGTGTGTCATGCCTACAGTCAAGCATGGTGGTGAGAATGTCATGGTCTGGGGCTGCATGAGTGCTGCAGGTATTGGAGAGTTACATTTCATTGAGGGAAACATGAACTCCAACATGTACTGTGAAATACTGCAGCAGAGCATGATCCCCTCCCTCCAGAAACTGGGTCGCAGAGCAGTGTTCTAGCATGACAATGACCCCCAAACACACGTCCAAAACAACCACTGCTTTACTGAAGAGGCTGAGGGTAAAGGTGATGGACTGGCCAAGCATGTCTCCAGACTTGAACCCAATAGAACATCTTTGGGGCATCCTCAAGCAGAAGGTGGAGGTGTGCAGAGTCTCAAATATCCGCCAGCTCCGCGACGTTGTCATTGAGGAGTGGAAGAGCATTCCAGTGACCACCTGTGAAGCTCTGGTAAACTCCATGCCCAGGAGAGTAAAGGCAGTTTTGGTTAATGATGGTGGCCACACAAAATATTGACACTTGACATGTTGTATTGACAACTTTTCCTAAAGAGTGTACTGACTTTTGTTGCCAGGGATTTAGCTTTTAATGGCTATATTTTGAGTTATTTTGAGGGAAAAATAAATGAACTCTGTTATATATGCTGCAGAAAGGCTACTTTTCATTGTGTCAAAGTGTCATTTTGTCAGTGCTGTCCCATGAAGAGATATAGTTAAATATTTGAAGAAATGAGGGGTGTACTCACTTTTGTGATACACTGTATGTATATGTATGTGTATGTATGCATATATATGTATATGTATGCGTATATGGATGCATGTATATGTAGGTAGATGTGTATGTAGATGTGTTTATATGTGTGTGTGTATGTTTTGGTATGTATGTATTCATATATATCTGTATATGGGTGTATATGTATGTATGTATGTATAGTTAGGCGGATAGATATAGGGATACATTGTTTATTTGTTTAGATGGGTGTATGTAATTGTATGGAGATGTAAGGTTTTATGTATATATGTTTATGTGCACGTATGTGTATGTCCGTATGTATATATGTGTGTAAATGTATATATATGTAGGAGTGGATGTGTATGGATGTATGTGTATATGTATGTATGTATGTGTGTGTGGGTGTTTATGTATGTATATGTATACATATATGTATGTGTATGTATATATATATGAATATATGTATGTATATGTGTACATGGGTATATGTGTGTATGTGTGTACACGCCTATATATATGTATATACGTGTAAATGTAAATATGTCATTCTGTATGTGTGTGTGTGTTTATGTATGTATATGTATACATATATGTATGTGTATGTTTATGTATGTTTATGTATGTGCATATATATATATGTGTGTATATTAATATATATATATGTATATGTGTACAGGGGTATATGTGTGTGTATGTGTGTACACGCCTATATATATATGTATGTACGTGTAAATGTAAATATGTTATTGTGTATGTGTGTATACGCATGTTTTTGAACATAAAAATATAGATCCTTGCTAGATTAGATAAACGTTATATTTATTTTTTATATGTTTATATTTGATTTGTAACCTGTAGTCGATATTAATTTTGTCAAATGTTCTTAATTACAAATCGGACCTTTTATAAATGCCCATCAATTTTAGTCAACCCCCGCCACATCTTTCGCCCCCACACCTTTTTCTTTTCTTCTCTTTTCCACTCCCTCCCTCTTCTTCTGATCTTTAAGATTAGATCGTCTATTGTGTGTGTATGTCACCCCAAAATGTATCCTTTCCGGTTACATCTTCAATGTACTAGACATCCAACACCATTCATATTTCTCTCACTTAAACCGTCTTTGACTCCCATCTTTAAAACTTTTCTCTGTTAAATTTGAATCCCCCCCATCTTCTCTCGTCTGTTACCCCTCTCTATAGCTCTAACATTTGTCCCTCACTCTCATACTTACACTCTCTAAATTCTATTTTTTTCCGGAGTTGTTTTTTGTTTTCTTTTTGAATTTGTAGGTCTGATGAATTGGATCGTATTTAAGATACCAATGGAATAAATTATGACCATGGAATATTAGTGTTTAAGCCTTTTTATTATTATTATTATTATAAAAATATAGATCCTTGCTAGATTAGATAAACGTTATATTTATTTTTTATATGTTTATATTTGATTGTAACCTGTAGTCGATATTAATTTTGTCAAATTTTCTTAATTACACATCGGACCTTTTATAAATGCGCATCAGTTTTAGTCAACCCCTGCCACCACCCCTTTTTCTTTTCTTTTCTTTTCCACTCCCTCCCTCTTCTTCTGATCTTTAAGATTAGATCGTCTATTGTGTGTGTATGTCACCCCAAAATGTATCCTTTCCGGTTACATCTTTAATGCATTAGACATCCAACACCATTCATATTTCTCTCACTTAAACAGGCTTTGACTCCCCTCTTTAAAACTTTTCTCTGTTAAATTTTAATCCCCCACCTTCTCTCGTCTGTTACCCCTCTCTATAGCTCTAATATTCGTCCCACACTCTCATACTTGCACTCTCTCTAAATTTTATTTCTTATTCCCGGAGTTGTTTTTTCTGTTTTCTTTTTTAATTTGTAGGTCTGATGAATTGGATCGTATTTACGATTCCAATGGAATAAATTATGACCATGGAATATTAGTGTTTAAGCCTTTTTATTATATCCTTACTCTGTCCTGAACATTGAGTTCTACCTGGATTCTATCCTCTTGGAATATTTTTTATATAAATATATATGTATGTGTATATTTCCCACTAATATTTTCTATATCTATATCTATATCTATATCTATCTATCTATCTATATATATATATATATATATATATATATATATATATATATATATATATATGTATGTATGTGTGTGTGTGTGTGTGTGTGTATCTGTGCACACACAAAGTAGGGGAAATAATTATTCGTACACAATGATTTTAATTAACATAGTTATAAATTATGAAAAAAACTTAAAATCCATACAATATTTCTACCTTATTGCATAATGCTGCACTATGCAAAAAAACAAAAACAATTAGAAAACTTTGTTATAAATAAAATTATATGTTATTTATAAAATTACGAGGCGAAAAAAGTATTTGCACAAAATGTCTTTAATATCAAAAGATTTAAATTACTTTTATTTATATAATTCTTTGTAAAATTTTCCTAGATTCTTCCAATTATCTGAACAATCTAGAACATTCTTCAATTCATTTCTCATATAAGGTTATCTACGTAAAAAATCACCACAATAAATATAATCATGAAGAAAGATAAAGAATTATGAAATTCACAAAAATTAATCAACATTGGAAGGAAGGCAAAAGTCATAGGAAAACAGCAGATATCCTGAATCTACCATTTACTGTTATTAGTTCCGTTATCGCTAAGTATAAAAAGGTGAAAATTATTGAGAACGCATCGCAATCTGGTACACCACGCAAGGTTTCTTCCTGATCAATGAGAAGAATTCAGCGTAAATTTCAAGAAAATCCAATGATGACTCAGAGAGAAATACAGGAAGAATTAAAAACATCAGTTATTATCGTTACGAAGCGAACAATAAGCAATGAACTTCATAAAAGTCAACAAAGATCGCGTTCTCCAAGAAAAACTCCACTACTATTGAAGAAACATGGAATACCCGGTTAAAATTTGTTCGTGAGCATAAGAATAAACCTGAATCAGTTTGGGAAAGTGTTTTATGAACAAATGAATAAAAAATTGAACTATTTCGTAATTCAAGGACTCATGTTTGGAGAAAAGATGACACAGCCTTTGCACTGAAGAACACCATCCCAAAGGTGAAATTTGCTGGCAGTAATAAGGTTTTGGGATGTTTTTCTGCTAATGGTACGGTAATTTAGATATAATAAATGCTAAAATGAATTCAAAATTATACCGAGATGTTTTAGACTTTAATTGTAACATTAGTAAAGCTTGGACTCCCAAATGAATAAGTTTTGCAACACGATAATGACCCTAAACATACGGCTAAATCTACGAAAAAAATAGCATTGAAAACAATGTCAATCCGCTCGAATGACCATCACAGTCCCCAGACTTGAATTCAATAGAGAATATGTGCGTTTAAGTTCAAGTTAAGAAAAGAATTCAAAAAACATCCTGGACCTAATGAGAATAGGCAAAGAAGAATGGAGTAAAATACCAATTGAAACTTGCAAATCATTGATTAAAAGATACAGAAAGAGACTAATTGCTAATGAATTGAGTAAGGGATATGCTACAAAGTCTTAAATAGGTATTATAATGTTGTACGAATACTTTTTCACCTCCATTTTTTTTAAATTTCATTAATATGACAACTTTTTCTAAATTCTTCTTTAGCATATTTCAGCATTATATCAATATATACATACATACATATATATATATATATATATATATATATATATATATATATATATATATATATATATATATATATATAAATGATGGGGAAAAAAAAAGACTTTATTTAAATGAATTTAGCTAGGTATTATATCCACAGAACCCATCGTTCCTTCGCATGTGTATGCGGACCAACATAAAAAAAAATTAGTACAATTAAGTCCTGAAGGACGAAACGTGTCTCAAGTAAATTCTTTTTACTTTGTCATACATTTTCCCCAATATTGTTCTATACACACACACACACACACACACACACACACATATATATATATATATATATATATATATATATATATATATATATATATATGTCTCTGATATTTGAGGTATTTAGGATGCACTGCAAAAATTAAAAGGACGAATTGCAATGAGGCGGTAGGAACTACATACGCTATTTTTTTTTTAATTTTAAAATAATCAAATTCAGAGAACTTTATCATCAAGCCCCATCCTGATACACAAATGGTGGTTGCCACACCTTAATCAAATGTGCGCTTCCTCCTCAACTTTTGCATCACTTGTAATGGTTTCCGCCTCGTTTTGAATTCCATGGCCCTAGAGACCAACATTTGAATCCATAGGTATCATGAATATATGACATATAAACTCTTTATCCTTAACAGAAATGCTTGGATCTGCATTGCCTACAACTCACCTGTGTAGCACCATATACTTTTTCAGTCCAGATAATAATTTCCAAACCTTGTTGCGAACAACACAAGTATTAGGGTAAGACGTATGTATAATTCTAAAAAATGAATGTATTTAATTTAAATCTGTTTAATGGATAACCCTGTTTGAAAAAAAGTAAAGAAAATGTGCTCTCCGGAAGAGTTTGAACGTGCTTCCATCTTTGTAGATGAAACTGACTTGCCTTAATAAGGGGGTATAGTGTCTTGCTTGAATGCATCGTTCCACTAAAAAAAAAACGTTTGATCCGGTGTGCTTTACTGCTCGGCCACAAATATAATCTGAGTGAAGAGGGTGTTCTTTCCTTAAAATGGAATATCAAACCTTGCTTGATTGTTACGTTCTTCGTGGCTGAGCGTTAAATCGCACCCGGTTAAACAGGGGATTCCCCTACAAAGGAGGATTTAAATTAGACCCCTGCTGGAGAATACATACTTTCTTTTATTAAAATTTCAGGAATGAGCTGCCCGATAAATTTTTAAAATAAAAATGGAGCGTTTATTTCAAATATCAGGACTCATTATTGGCAGCTACAATCTTAACAACATAAGATATGGAAATGACATTGTATTGATAGCAGAAACAGAAGGTAAACTACAAAAATTCTACACAAGTTAGTGAAGGAATGCTTCAATTGCAAGAAGACAGAATGCATTTTGTTAGCAAAAGAAACAGCCCAACATGCAAATTACAAATTGGAAATACTAAAATTAAATAAGTACGGCAATTTAAAAATCAGAGAAATGTTTTAACAGAGGGCGGAATGTGCCACACTAAAATGCGAAGATGCATTTGGATAGTGAAAGGTACTTTCTTCTAAAAGCTCAGTAAATTAAAGAGAAGAAAGTGTTCGAAACAACAACAAAAAAAGAATATTGAACTGTTACGTAATATCAATCCTCCTGTGTGGCAGTGAATGCTGGACAATCTGCTCACCGACGGAGAAACTTGACGCAACAGAAATGAGGTTCTACAGGAGGATGCTGAGAATACCATGAACCAAATATGTAAGCAGTGACGAAGTTTTAGAGAAAATGGAAACTAAAAGTATTTTTTTATTTAACATTAGAAAGAGACAGTTGAAATTTCTATGGCACATAATGAGGAAAGAAGGCTTGTAAATTTTGATACCCATAGGATTTACTGAAGGTAAGAAGGACAGAACAAAACAAGTACTTAACGAGCAAACAGATGAAAGAACAGCGTTTAGCGAAATAACAAAAATCTTAAGTGCTACAAAGGACAGGAAATTGTCGAAAGTCATGATCGCCAATGAGACGGTACATAGAAGAAGTATCCTATCACCAGGTGACACATAAGCAAACAAATCTATATTGCTTTACCTTATATTAGAGGTTAATAACTGCAACTCATATCTACATCGATATAGTTGCAATAAAAAGACAATTTCATATAATCTATGTGTAGGTTTGCTATAAACATGTTGTAATCAAATCGTCATATGATTCATAACGAAAACGAAAACATGATTACGATCATTTAAATGATATTTTTGCTCTTCTAAAAGGTTTAATTGCGAAAAGATCTTTGTTAAGTTTCAAACGTGTAATGTAAATCACCACTGTTCTGCTAATTCACTTAGTAAATTGAACCCCTTTAAGATGAAGCAGTCTACATGACATATAAGACATGTGAACGTCTATGAGTTTAGAAAAGATAACACTACTGCAGAGAGAACTGAAAGTATGCATGACGATGTTTATATACCAGACTTTTCTCAGTCTTTCGAAACTTAATATTTACGCCACAAAGTGTTTTACTTAATTTTATTTTAAACTAATGTTAATAATAGTTATACAGACACACACAGACACACACAGACATACACACATATGAAGAATTAGAACAGACCTTTACATCAAGCAAACAACGGTTATTTACAACAACTTGGAAAGCTACCTAATTTTTGAAAAAATGGTTTTGCATAATTAAAAAAAAATTCGGAAAGCAAGAGTAGTCTTTTGCATCTCTCTTCACTACTGTGTGCTGTCATGGGTATGACGATGAACTACATCCGGCAGCAAGGCCTCTAATCGGAAGGTCTTGAGGAGCGTGGAACCACCTATCACTTGCTGTTGTCCCTAGGTCAACGCTGACCTGGTGTGGTAGCATCTGTGAGTGTCCCATCTATGGATAAATAGTTAACCCTGAAACTGGGGTGAAAACACTATGAATGTATATAAAAAAATGATAGCAGCAATACATTTTCATAGTAAAAGAAATTGCAGGCAATACATTTCTGTTAAGAAAACAGAATATTACCAGCAATACATTTTGGAAAAAAAAATTACCAGCAATAAATTTTTTAAATTAAATTACTAATACTCCCAAGAAATTAAAATTTCGGCATTAGGAATTTATTATGCCGTTAAATAAACGAAAAACTATTGTGAAATTATATCATCATACATTGATTAGTGACAGGCAACAATAAAAGTAGATATTTTATAAGAATATAAAGCGACGCAGACACTGGCTTAGTGGAAATGGACAGGTCAAAACACAAGACCAAACGACCCAACCTTAAAAAAAGTATACGTGTTTGGATAATTTGTAGTTTTACGCTCAACTTTGAGTTGCTAGCAATAGATGTGACGATTAAAACAGACCCATATTATAGGTTGTTGATCTCGTGTTTAAACAGAGCTTTGAAGGAAAACAGACGTAGGCAGATCAATTGTAGAGAAGTGGTGATCCATCATGACTCCATACAGTAAACAGCACATTTGAAAAGATTGAAGACCTCGGCAAGGAAAATATTTCATACCATTCTTATTGTCCAGGATTCTACCATTTGATTACCAAATACTCAAGAGTATACAGAAGAAACTTGAAAGCACACAAAATGGAAACAACACCATCCATATTCTTTATTTCCAAACGAAAAGAATTTTATAGAAACGACTTCATAAAATCCTCAAAGAAACAGAGGAATATTTCTATACAGAGGAAAGATTTCTGAACTCTTGCGTAATATCTATCCTCTTATATGAGAATGAATATGAAACAATTTCTTTAGATATGAAAGAGACACTCGAGAGCGAGAAAGATGCTAAGAATCCGATAGATTGTAGGCGTCAGTAACGACAGTAAGTTTAAAAGAAAAATGAGAACTATATAAAAGTAAGCTCCAAATCAGAGATGAGAGAGTTAAAATTTCTGGTGCACAAAATGAGAAATTAGGGTTTGTAGAAGAAGGCATACACGCTACATAAAGAAATATGCGGAAGTAGAGAAAAGCAGCAAGTGAATGGATTGAAGAATGCAAGCACACACGCACGCACACACACACACACACACACACACATATATATATATATATATATATATATATATATATATATATATATATATATATATATATATATATATATTGTGTATTAGGGAATAAAAGCTGTAGCTATGTTGCTAAGATGAAATACGAATATTTAGACTCACCTTGAAGTACACTTCACTCGTGATGTGTTTGTCTTCGTTGTCTCCGGATTATCGTCCCTCTAAAAGACCTAAGCAATTTTGGGCACTATAAAATGTGATGGCTTTTTGTTAGGGAAAATTTATGCTGGCCAGAAAGACTGTTTTCTTAAATAATCGAAGTAAAATTGTTTTGAGTATATTCTAGCAACACTGACGTAATATATTCTGATCAGTCCCTAGATTTACATGTAAACAAAATTAAAACATAAAAAATCAAATAAGATTATACGAAACAAATTCAAAATTAAAACTAAATTTAAGTAGATGCTCTGTTTATTTATTAAACAGTATATTCATTTATTTTTGTCTACCGGCCGGAATATCCCAGAAAACATGCACTCTCCAGACATATATTTACATGTAAAACTATATATTTCTGATAATATCAATTGGGATCATATATAGATCAAATATAGATTATCACACACATACACACACACACACACACACACACACACATATATATATATATATATATATATATATATATATATTAATCATTTCACCCCTGGTAAGGCAATAAAGTCATTGAGACGCAATGGAATTACTGAGTGTGAGAGAATATGAGAAGTGTTTATGGTTATCATTTAAGAGAAAGAACACTAAAATAACATTATTAAGAAGACAGAAGATAACAATTTTCTTTTCATTTAATTTTTTGAAGATCAAAATTGTTTGGAAAGTAAGAAGACGGAAGAGTGTTTCACAGGGGAGAAGAGCGAGAGAAGAAAATTATGTTGGAGAAACAGATACGGAATTCCATTTTCGCTTCAATAACCATAAAAAACCCATTAATTACAACAACAATTTACGTGTCGCTGCACACTTCAATCAATCGTTCCATAGTATTGATGACATCAGATGCGTGTTTTTAGAATCTGCATTTCAGAATATAGTTTCCACAGGAAGTCTGCTAACCATCAACAACAACATTTCCCCGAAAAGTGAATCCTACTTAATTGTTTATTTCTCGTCTCGTTGAAAAAAGACACGGACGTGTTCGAATATTCCGATATATATATATATATATATATATATATATATATATATATATATATATATATATATATATAAGAGATAGATAGATAGATAGATAGATAGATAGATAGATATATATGTGTGTGTGGGTTGATGTAATAGGAAAGAACAATTAGATTAATGATCCAAATTTCTTTAGTATTTATATTTTTATTTTTAATTTTTTAAAAACAGTGCTCGCTACAGAAGTAGAGCTTAAATTATAAATATTTTTTTAAAAAAATATGATTCCATCGCGACACAGAAATTACTATGTTTCGAAACTTGATTGAAATCATAAAGTTTAATTTCAATATTAAACTTGAAATTTAAAATACAGTTTCATCCTCAAGCGATGTTTAGAATAACTAACTGAAGAAATATTTACTTATTCATAGGTTGGAAATGGAGGTGTAATCTGTTGTTTTTTTTTTCTTTTGTTATCAAGGGGTCACTACTGTGATGCAGCCAGACAAAAATCCCCCAACCGAACCTTTCATGACATTCATACTTTCATCACATCGGGCAAAATAATTTTTTCCCCGGAATCTATCTTGCATATCTATAAGTTTACTATTCGTCCATGCTTAGAATATTGCTGCCACATATGGTCTGGCACTCTTGCTATTTAACTTGAGATCCTTAATAAAATTAAAAAATAAGAATCTGCAATATTATTGGTTTTGATCTGGCGGCTCAGCCTCAGTCACTTGCCCACCGCTGTAAGGTTGCTTCTCTCTGCTATTTTATAAACACTTTCATGATAATTGTTCGGATGAGATCTTTGCTATGGCATCTAGACTTTTTGAATTTAAGTGCAGTACTAGAGTGGCGAGGAACTTTTATCAATTTAAAATTGAGCTGGCTAGATGTAGCAGTAAATTCTATACTAAAAATTTCTTTTCTCGCACTTTTCGATTGTGGAACTTCCATGTTTTCGAGCCAGCTTTCATTTACAAAACTTTAAATACAATGTCAATCACTATCTACTGTCCTCCTGATTACTCTTTTCTCTTTCTACTCATTACTAATGTTTCAGTTCTTAATTCCTTCAAACCCTTGCGTGCGAGTGGCTGTACTACCTTGCTTGGGGTAATTCCTATTGAAGAAAAAACACCAAAAAACATATGAAACGTATATAAATTTAACATATTTCGCTTTTCTATAAGCTTCATAAGAAAATGAAATATATGAAAGAAAAGTTTTTCTATTTTAATTTTTGAATTTTTGAATTATTTTTGGGTGCGTTATTTTTCTAATTTTCTTGTTTGATGCTTAACCAAATGCAAAACAAACAGCATCAAAATAAAAACAACAAAAATTTATTTTCTCTGTCATAGTTAACTTTCTGATGAGGCTGAAATAAAAATGAAACGTATTAAATGTTTTCTATTTGTTCCTTATGAACAATGAATAAACCTCTTGTCCTCTTTAAAAAGTTATTCTAAATTTTTAAATTCATTTTCTTTATCGTAAGAGCTTTGCAATATGTCTCCATTCAACTATTCAACCAAATCCCAGGAGACACGTGTTTTTCTAACCTAAAACACGATCAGTGTAATCTCGCAACAAATGACTGACTTCTAAAGCCATTTAAATATTGAAATATCTCTCCACAGAAAAGTCTTTTTCAATCTACAATATAAAAGTAACATGGATGTAGCGTAATAGTTATGATAGAGAAGCGAGAATATTCTTTCGCTTTTCAATCGAACCGTAAAGGTTTAATTCGCAAGAGCTAAATGCGGTCTTCACACGCATGCACACAGACAAAAATAGATAGATAGACAGATAGATAGATAGATAGATAGATAGATAGACCAATAACTATATATCCTGACAATGAAAAAAGCCATTATTTTATACAAATATTTATTTTCGATATAAGAACCTTCTCTGTCAATGCACTTAACCCATGTCGTATTCATGAATAACTTACATTGGATATTATAGTCCTGCATTTATATTAAACATCAGTTACAGATTGTTGATCAATCTTCATGTGTATTATTTCACATGGAATATGAATTTCAATTGTTACAACTAATTTTGAAGTGATTTTATGAAACAAAAGAATAAAATATTGCCAAATATACGAGGTTTTGATAGACGAACGCTGCTCGAATTTACTAATCTTTCTTTTGTCATAAAACAATTATATTCCTAAATTATATTTTTCTCAGAGGAAAAAAAATCAATTTTTTAAAAAATTAAAATACACTAAATTGCTTGACTGGTATAAAAGGAAATCTTCACAAATATTCAGAAGTATTAGGAGACTTTTGTGTGATTTAAGAATCACTTGATTTTAGTCACGAATCAAAGCAGAAATTCAAAACTCAAAGAAAAATCGAGATTCGAAAGAGTTCACATATTTTTTTTCCGCTTTAAACCTTTCGTTATGAATGCCAAAATTTATTTCGCGTTTAAAATATTAACTTTATTAGTTTATTCAATTTTTACAAAGCTATCTTTAAAATGTTAAAAAAAAAAAGAACACGCCCAGACATGACAGTAGTTTTTCATGAATGAATTTTAATAAAAGTCGACTTGAAAATTTCGTCTATTGATTCAGCTCAAACATTCAAAGTAATACTTGAGAATTTTTTACAAATACAGGTAAAAATAAAATTTTGTTTGGACCTGATTATCATCCCGAAAGTAATTTTACAAAGGCTTTATCCTTTCTTCTCTAAAAGTAGCCTATTAAAGATGCAAAAGGTTTTGGCTCGTAATTTAAATTTTTAGCCTCTGCTTAGAGGCAAAGGGAGGGCAAGTTTTATAATATTGTTGAGAAATTTGATTTGACTAATTATGGATATTTATAAAGATACATTTATCGTGAAGAATAACGTCTTTATTGGCACTTTTATTTTAGTTTCAGATATATCGATTTAGAAACGTTGTTTGCCAAATCCAACTTAACTCTCTGAATTTATACTATTTACATTGTTCGAACTGTTGTTCTCATCTTTTTGTCATATTTACGACGTTTCGACCGTTGTACGCTCCGGCCCTTTTCAGGTGTTATACGAAAATACGAAACCGACCCTTTATTTCAAGATTATTCCCAAAATGGCCCAATGGACAAAAGTTGAAGTAATCCAGTGACTTGACACAGAGTTATGAGTTCAATACCTGTCCACAGCAGAGATGAACAAACACCTGGAGAGTTGAGGTATTAAAGAGTACTAATTGAAACCGGGATATCCAAGCACCTGGAACTGGAACAATCTACGCCGGTAGACGAAATAAATGTTTCGGCTCGAAATTATGTCACCTGAAGAAGGCCGAAGCGTACAACGTCCGAAATGGGAAGATGACAATACATGTAAATAGTGTAAATAAGTACAACACCTCTCAAAAATATAGACAAATACCAATTTTCTCAGTTTGAAATTGCATTCATTTTGTTCAATGTTAATAAAACAAATGTCTACTGAACATTCTTCTATTTTATTAGGTGTTTTTGTTTTGTTTTATTTACTAAAGGTTCATCCAATACAAGTGAGAAGAGACTCTCTTGTTAAAGGATCACTAGATGACCCGCATTAGGCGCCAGATATAAAAAATTAAAGGGAAGAATGAAGAAAGAAAGAAAAACAATATGGTGTGACGCTACATATGAAGAGGTTCGGATTGTTGTGTTCTGGGAAATATCCACTCGCAACCCTGTTTCAAAAAAGTAGCGGTTCATGGGAAGGAGATTTCGGAGTGGAACTGCCTTCTTAATAAGGGAGGGAATACAAACGAAATCAGGCTGATTCAACCTGGTGTAAGACAGGTCTTGGATGCAATACAAAGAAATGATGTTCTTGCTTCGAATGTCATCTTCATATGATGTGAATATACCACCTCAACATCAAGTGACTGAAATTATTACCAATAAAGTCAAATGTAAACATTTTTAGAAACTGATACGATATTGCTTCATACATATGACAGTTTTAATAAATTTATGCCAGTAAAATCTTTTGTCAAGAAAAAGAATGGAAGAATCATATCGATTTCTTGGCAGCTATTTGAAAAAAAAATCGTTATTCCTTCAAGTCTTTAAGACTTGAAGGAATAACGATTTTTTTTTCAAATCAACTAAAGTCGGCGTGAATGCAGAGGCCTGCTGCTGATTCACAATTCAGATCCGTACTATTAACTCGAAAAACATTTTTGAATAGGGTCCATAATCACTTTACCTTTGTTGTATGGAATATTAGGTTACAGGTAAGTTACAGGTGAAAAGTCATCGGAAAAAATAGGGCAAGATTAGCACACAGCCAACAAAACCCGGTCCTCTTATGGCAAAAAAGGATAAATAAATTGAAAAATCACGGAACTCGGATTCCCTAATTATGAAATTATATCAAATTTGCAACCGTAGCATTGTTAGAAAATGTTTTTTACAGATTAATCTCTCTTTGTATACGATCTCCGTGGTTTGTTTACGTTTTGGCGCAAAGTTTTAAAAAATACCTTTCTTTTTAAAGCTTTCTTCATCATATAAAGCCAGGCCTTATGGAATACTACGACTCCCTATGAAATATATCGAATATATGACTGTAGCATCGTTAGAAAACTTTTTTTAAGCGTTGCATCATTTTACTACGAATTTCTGTTGTAAACAGAACGGACCGATAAAGCGAAGTAACCGATAGAAATAGATTATTACCGGACACCATAAATTAATTGTGATTTTTTTCCTGTGACTTTTATTCCTAGGCAAAATTATGACATTTTTTAATTTTATCCTGTAACTTTATTACCCTCCACGTATTTACAGCCGGCAAATGACGAATGTGTGACTGAAAACAAATAAATGAGTTCTGAGTTCAAATACTTAATCTGAGAAATTTAGATAACTGTTATGAGAGACTAATATTTTTGTTGCTGAACATTCACTAATATAAACATCAGCATTTTATACTAGTAATATTAGATATAATGTTCTTGAATCACTATAAGTTTGAATTAATTTGTGATGAGTACTTCCGTTTTTCTTTTTTATCTTACTTTATTGCATGTCTTAGTTTGTCAGTTTACGTTTATTTTTCTATCCGCGCAATTACTCGCAGTTAAAACAACAGAAATAAGATGAAAAATCTCCCAATACTATAAAATGCCCTGAAAATACACTAGTCGTGAATCTTAT
The DNA here is from genome assembly GCA_963932145.1 of Acanthosepion lycidas. Classification (NCBI taxonomy): domain Eukaryota; kingdom Metazoa; phylum Mollusca; class Cephalopoda; order Sepiida; family Sepiidae; genus Acanthosepion; species Acanthosepion lycidas. Next base: position 61,235,410 of record OZ010607.1, on the reverse strand, counting down.
AGCTACTAAAGTCAATTAATTGGAGGTGTTATTATCTACATTTTTACTAAATGTTCACCAAATGCAAGACCCAGTAGCCACTAAGTAAGTGCACATTATGAGCATATGTAGGATAGATAACAGTTGACCTTCGACTCGAAAAGTTAATATTGTATGGATCGAGGAAGTATCGTCTTTGGAGTCTGCTTCACAAACTTCCGGTTTATTTAGTTCAATTAAAAAAAAAACGCACACACAATTAGATGTCAAACACTAAAAAGATTACATGCGGAGCCAAACATTTTGTAAGTTTCGTAAAACTTTATTGTGTCCTCATTTGTCAAGAAAATATAAAATATAAAAAAGAATATCTTTGTCACTATATATATATATATATATATATATATATATATATATATATATATATATATATATATACAGAAGACAGAGAGATGAATATAATCAGATTAATAGTGATCAAATAAACAATGTACAAGTACGGAGTAACGCGTTTCGATTTGATTATATACATTATATTTTCTCCGTCAACTAGTGTTGAAAAGACCAACATTGTATATCAGTTTAAATGTCCTTTGGGAGATTGTATCTATGACAAAAAAGTAAATACATATGATGGTTTGACGGCTAAAAACATCATCAAGACGTCTTACACTTCATTTGTCGGACACCAGTTCTATTGCAGAGCATTCAAAGTCACGTTCCTGTCAACCTCCACGAAACTGAAAAATACTTGTTGACAACACCAATGGAAAACACCATGAAAATAATAAACATAAATTCTCGAGGTCATCTATATATTTAATGCTATTTTGCATTTCTAAAATTTCCCTTACATCGAGACTATTGTTTTAAAATCAAACACCATAGCTACAACTTATAAATTAAAAACAAATCTAAATAACAAAGTATGTTTTCAAAAATCACCATCACGACGATTACAGTTAAAATAAGATTGTTTTGCAATACATTCCTACGATGTATTGGAGGAGATCGAAAGTACTTGGCTAATAAAAAGCTACGGCGCCTTCCCTGATGAATTTCAATTTAACATCAATAAGCTGAATTGAGAACTAGAAAAGATTATTATAGAAACAAATAAACATGTCTATATTGATCAATGAAACATATTTGAATACACACACACACACACACACACACACACACACACACACACACACACACACACACACATATATATATATATATATATATATATATATATATTCTTTGACTGATGCCAGGAAAAATTATGTTCCTCACAGAAAAGCCTCTTCCAGCCTCTGTAGAACTTATAGCAATGCTATTAATTATATTTTTTACTTATCGGCTATTAATATATGAGATTATTTTCGGATATTCTAATAACGGGTTCGCTAAGCTTTTGTAATTTTTAGAATCGGTTCACGCAAACAGGTAGGATGCCAACACTGGATGTATCTATATTTTAAAATTCACCTTATTCATCATTCCATTATTTTTATTTTTACTCTTTTTTTAATTTTAATGTATTCGTCATAATTCTATGAGAAAAATAAGATATGTTGAAAGACATGTTGAAAGATATGGAACGTAAATTTCCTGTAAGGTATTCCCAAATTACCGACTTTCAACACATTTTTACATTTATTTCTCATTTACTGAAAACTGCATTCATAAAATTAAAATTATGGCCCTAACTATGATGAACGACAAATATATTTGTTTTGTAAATGGTTGTTCGTAAGTTAATTTTTCTGGATGTATTACCAATGTATTTAATTGTATATTTTAACAGTTTAACTTGTATATTCCGACTTCAGCTTAAACGATTTTATTTGGTTCTTTTTTGTATGACGGGTATACATCTGTTGTTATAGATTATTCTTCTATGTACAGTTTCCCTTGAGAACGTAGTCATTTATGGTTCTCCACAACTTCCTTGTAACTATGTCCCTTGTAACTCTTAGTTTGTATTTTTTGCTATTACTTAAGCTCATATGGTAGGTTATTCGCAGTTTTCGTCTTTCCCTCAATTTTGTTCTGCAAGTGTTAAATTTCCCAAACACTCCTTCCTCATTATGTGCCCGAGAAATTTCAATTGTCTCTTTCTGTTTCCCTTTTCTCTTAAATTTCGTTGTTCCTCACATGGCCAGGCGATGGTATTCTCAGTATCCTTCTGTAGAGCCACATTTATATTACTTCATGTCTCTTCTTCATCCGAACATTCGAACATTCACTGCCATATAGGAGGACTGATATTACGTAACATTTCAATGCTCCTTTCTTAGTTTCTAAAGAAAACTTTCTATATCTTCACACTTTGCTTAGCTTTTAGAAGGCATCATTCACTATTCCAATGCGCCTTTAGATTTCGGGGTCGCATTGTACATTCTCATTTAAAACATTTCCTATATATTTAAGTTTTTGTACCTTCTTCATTTTGGTGGCTACGATTTCTTGTTCACGTCTTGACGGGGCTAGAAATAAGGAATTGTAGAGCCGAGTTTGAATTCCAATTTAATCCTTTCCATTCACTTACGGGCAAATAACCTTGAAGAAGATATGAATCCATCATTTTCCCTCTAGCTATGGGCTAAATAATAGGACTTTTATCTGGAGAATTGGAGTTATTCTAAAAGAATTGCGAAAAAACAAAGAAAGTAAAAGAATTATTGTTACGATCGAAATATATTTCACCTTTAAATAATCTCAAAAGTATTAATAAGCAATAATCACCTAAGGATTAAAACGCCGTTAACAAAAAAAAAAAAACTTCATCAATCAATCAATTTATTTTACATACACGATCTCTCTGGGAAATAAAAACCTATATACTGAGATATGTGTAAATAAATACAGACAACTATTTGTTTATACAAATAAAATAATATATTAAATGATAATTTGCACCACATAATACATATGTTTGTGTGTATGAGCATACTTCTAAATTGGCGTGTAACATTTTTGAAACGGGACTCCTGAAGTTTAAGCTTTGGATAATTGCCAAATTCATCCAGTCTAAAAGCAAAATTCATTCTGCCTTAACAGGACCTTTTTGACCTTGAAAATCAAGTTCATATTCCGATAATTCAACTGATGATGAAAATTTGCACAGAAAATAAATGATAAGAATGTACAAATTCTTGTTATTATTTATTCGCTTATTTTCTCCTAGAATTTATTTTGGTCTTGCAATTTCCCAGTGTTATTGATTAGAAGAATAAGGAGAGAGTAAATACAATTTAGATAAGAATACTTATAAATGCTGGGCGTATGGAGGACTACGACATGTTCTCTGTCTGATAGAATAAACAGTTTATCCCAGACAAGGGCTTTGAACGTTATTGTAAATTTTCTTCCAACATAAGGACCTTTTTCCAAAGCTGAGACTGGACGCGGTATTCTAACGAGAGTATATACATCGACGGCTGTGCAGTCAACATAAAGTCGACTAACAAAAGAAGGTATTAAAGATTTTTACCAACATAAAAGTAAACGACATTTTCAAAAAAAAAAAAAAAACGAGATTCAAAAACAAAGCGGCCATGCGTTTATTAGGCAGCTAAACTTATATATATATATATATATATATATATATATATATATATATATATATATATATATATATATATATATATATAGTTTGAAGATGCATTTGCATCGGATTTGAGTCTATCTTGTCTGCTGTTAAATGAAGACGCTAAAAACACTCAAATGATGTCATCAGTGCTATGGAAAAGTTGTGTTGTCTTTGATATTTTTGTCATGGTTATTGAACGGAAAACGAAGAATATATATATATATATATATATATATATATATATATATATATATATATATATATATATATATGCTTAGGTTTGTGGCTACAATTCTTTCTAAAGTTTTCAAATGATTTTTTCACTCCTTGCGTGTTAGTGGCATTATCGTCTTGCTTTGATATATATATGTTAAATCTTATTTAAGAGGTTTTTCTTTAATTTCCAATGAGGTTGGTTTTCCGGGTAGATTTTTAACAGATTGTCCAATATGTTCTGAGCAATCAATTTTCATAGGTTATGTAATATTCTTTCTTTGCTGGATTTTCAACTTTCTTTAGTGCTAAGAGAAGTACATGTTCTTTTTTCTCATTCCATCCCTATTAACCAAATTGTGGTTAATTTTTTAATATCCTAAACACACTGGCAGTCAGTGTTTGAGTGGTAGAAATAATGAACTTGTTTCGATTTCTTTTGTGCGGACGCCCCACTCATTGAGGCAAGACTTTATTGATTTTAGCATATCTTCTATGTCCTATAACGGGATTATTACAACAAAAAAAAACAAAAAAAAAACAAACAAACAAATATTATTGAACGCCATAAATAAATGAACAGCGTTACTTTACACATTTAATAAAGTTATACTAGTTGCTTCTCCAAATATTTTTTATATTTACGAAATACATTGTACTTCAGAACAAATATTGCAAATTTCAAAATGGTTATTCTGATAGCGAAATACATCAGATCAAAATCTGTGATTCTACTTTTAGTTGTAACAATGCATTTGTCCAAAGATGGATTGGCCTTAGACTGGATTAAACTGAGCCCAAGAGAAATGAGCCGTCACTTTAGTTTAAATCAGGAAAATGTATTCTAGTTTCAAAACAACAGTTGTTGCAGATTTGGTTAAAATTATTTTCAAAACCGTATCGCACAAATTTATCCGATCAGAGAAGTCAAATGCAATTAACTTCTTAAATATGTCAATGTTCAGCAAATAAGTAATTATACAAATACTTAGCTGTCTTTTCGGGTTTGGTTTTAAGAAAAAAAATTTCGAAAAGAAAATGAGCTTTTCATAGATCTAATTTTTTTTTTTAGTTTACATGCTTTTTAAAAAATATTTTCACTATCGCGTGGAAAATTGAAACTTAAAGAAAAATTGAACTTTAAAGAAAATACAATTTTAAAAAAAAAGAAAGAAAAATATTTTTGGCTTGTTTATTGTAGTGAGCGCAGACGTATATCGCTCACTTTAAAATAAATAAACTGAGTCGCCCACATTTGGGAGCAATCGCAAAGGTCAACCCAAACGAAGTGCAATGGAAGGTTCTTTCTCTGGGTGAATTTGGTGTGAATTTTAGTAATTATAAATTCTTTTTATTTTAGGTGATTTCACAAAAAAGATCCTTTTCCTCTTTTGAAATGTTTTTGGTAAAATAATTTCCGTATTGCATTTTAAAACGCGGAAATTATGGCGATTAGTGAAAGCGCGATTGATTGTGCGGTTATGGATTTATTTATTTATTTGTTTGGGTTTTATGGCATATCAACCACTGCGGGTTATTTAATGCCAAATCCAGATATATATATATATATATATATATATATATATATATATATATATATATATATATATATATATATATATATATATATATATATATATCCCAAATATATGAATTGTAAATGCCTATTTTGTATGGAACATTTGCACACTGCAAAATAATCCTAGGTATTTTTGTTTAAGTCAAGAATTTCCATTTGATAAGGACAATTTATTTGCAAAAGGTAGGATATGTTGTTTACACATCAGTCTACATCTTTGATAAGAGAGCAATTCTTTTTAGAAAATCGAATATATTTTTTGGTTCAGTTTTGGCAACATTATTGTTTCCAAAACGCATACCTGGCAACATTATTTTTCCGAAAACATTATCTGAAACCTTGTTGTTGGATATAGTTTATCGTCATACCCAGGACGCTGCAATTATGGATTCAACATATGTTTAAAAGTTAAACTTTTCCTTTCAATAAATATTCCTTGGATATAGAATGTCGAAATGTACATGTCTAAAGGAACGAAGATTACAAAAAATCTGAAAATTGGAAATTCATCAAATTTTACTTTCCACAATATGATGCATTTTAGTTACTACCATCTTTAAATTATTCCTGTTGTGTCTATTCACTTCTACATGTCTCTGGGTTTAAGAAAATGAGGCCCAAAACAGATGCATCAAAAAAATATGATTCACATAGATATTAATACCTTAATGTAAGCTATTAGCTCCTGACAGAGAGGAAGGTGAATGTTTACGTATTTATTTTTGAATAAACACGCCAGTGACTCAGAGTGCTCGATTCATAAAAGAGCTTTGCAATATCAGCAGTAGCAGTAAGTGCTTACAAATTCGTGCTTTCCTTCTAAACTGCTCGAATGAATTTTATTTTTTCGATGGCGTATATATGGTCACCAACAGACAGACTGTTTCGCTGTATCACAGCTCATCATTGTGTTTAGACTTCCGATTGTCTTAACCCAGGACCGAAATATATTAAGCTTTGAATTTTCGTGTATTTCTGTTATTGGAACTAAGATCTTCCTAAGCTTTGTATTGTTGCAATAGATCGTAAACGCGTCTTCAGTAGGCAGCCATGATATTCCGCTTCAATTAAACCATACATTGTAGTCGCTTGATTGGTATAATTAGTTAAGAAACTCTCGAACCGAAAACGAACTCTAGTTTTAATACTTGATTTCCTTTAATTTAGCACTGACCTCTGACATATTTGTAAGCTAATTTCCTTGAATGTAATCACCAGTAGCTGCTCATCAGTTACTTTCATTAACAGCAGCGAGTAACTTAGGATAACATTTCACTTTCGCTCAAATACTGCTTTGATATTTGCAATTTTTTTTTATTATTAAATAGATATACTTTTTTAGATTTGCGTTTAGGTTTCAATAAATGCTGTTTTTTATCAATTTAGTTTTTTCCCTTTTTATATTCAGCAATTTTTGGAATAATTTACACTATTTACATTGTTCGAACTGTTCTCCTCATTTTTATTGTCATATTCACGATGGAGCGTACAACGACCGAAACTTCATGAATATGTCAATAAAGATAGGGATTTCACTCAGAACCATGAAAATAGTGTAAATAGTTACAATATATCATCTCAGAAATTGAGGCAGAAATTTTTGGAATATTCTAATGCTAAATGACATTACAAACTTATCCAAAACCTTTCGACTAATTTCAATTAAAAAGACGTTTGGAACGATTTATATCTGTATACAAATAAACAAGATTGTGGTTTATCCCACCCAGAATAGTCACAATAATAAGCGGCTACCTGAATATCCAGCTTAAAATGTGATCGGGACAAAGGGGGCAATGTTGAGTAACCACGCTATTTTGATTATAAAAACGTATATCGTTGAGAATATAGGAAAAACTTCATGAAATGTTTATTTGCGGAGGTTGCCTTTAAAAATCTTGAAGTCGTTAAAAATTGATAGGTTGAAAATCGGAAAAGAAAACAAAAAACGAACTTTTTGAAAAATCAAGAAACAAAACTTGTTTTCCGAGTAAAGTCTCCAACTGATATTTGGCTTATTTCCAAGTAGTGACGTTTATATTTTAACTTAAAGAAAGCGAAGTCTAGAACCGCAATTTGCTACACCTTTTTCTTTATTTGAACTTATGTTGTTGGTTTTCTTGGATTCGGTAATTGTGTTTTGACAAAAAAATATAATTGCTAAATATGAACGCTATATACCAAAAATAGAAGGTAATTGATGAGTCCATATTTTAAAATATAGAAGGAAAATCTATACTTTGGCACTTTTAAAAGTTACTTTTGTTTCTTTTTTAAGCCCCAATTAAAAAGAAATTTTTAAAACTAACTATAATGAATTTTTCAACAAATTAATCTGATTGTCCGTTCATTCTTTTACATCACTCCTAGCTCGGATTCCTACCGTTATACTTTGATACTGACAGAAATCCTAACATCTATTTTTAACAACATGTTCCACAAGGAATTAGGCGATCAGGAATCTCCAGACACTTTTGCTGAATTATCGTATGTTTTCGGAAATCGTACTGGATAGTTTTACTCTTCAGGATGTTCGTTTGATTAGAATAGTTTCCACGCAAGCCTAGAGAGCTCAGTCTAACCTGCTATTTAACCCATAGCGGGGAAGAGTTCATTTTAAAAATATATCTAGATATTAATGTAAACACTGTCGTCGGTTAAAATTATGCATACATGTACTAGATTCTTTTTTTTGGTGATCTGCTATCTATTCGTACTGCCAACAATGTAGATACAGTGTATTATTATTATTATATTGGATAAAAATCCTTTCTTATAGAGCAAATACGTAAATTTAGTGACTATTTTGTAATAAAGATGCAAAGATTGAAATTAATGAATTAGGAAAGAAAATATTAAAATTAATATGGAACTATTTCAGTTCTCAAAACGCCGCGTCCCTTTTGCTATTTCTTTCCCATTTTTTTTTTATCTGCGTATCATACCAGATATTTCTAGAATGATAGTTAGGAAAATGCCACTTAAAAAAAGAAATCCTTGTAACTAATCAAGTACAGTGTTTTATTTTTATTTAGAGAATACACCAATCCTATGATGAGTATGCAAATTATATTAGCCTTTTTTCCCCTCTTTTTTTTTCTCTCGTACTCCGATGCTATTTAGATTTATTGAATAAAAATATACAATTTTGGCACAAGGTCGAAAAAAAGGGAGAAATAGGTTTAGGCTGGTCTTCACTATCTTATACCAAGCTAATCCGATTCACGACTCATTCACTCGTTACAATTTGCACATTCACCACAAGAACTCATCCGTTACCAATCAATCCGAACTGCTTCCTCTTTTCTTGCCTTTGGTCATCATGTGTATTACTTAACTAGAATGACTAATCATAATTATGATTGTAACGTGCAAAATTTAAATGACAGCATCTCTGTTGTATTTCAAGATCGGGCACCCCGACGTGGTATAATCTTAGCAAGCCTGTCTCGCTAGAATAATTGCGATTGAGTACGATCCTCACTGCGTGTCTCATACTTTTGGCCTTGTGTCACAACTAAAGTACGTTTAGATAATCACCATTTTTAGCTAGCTTTAAGATAGTGACGAGAAAGCCTCACCCCTCTTCTCCTTTGGATTTGTACCAGTATTGTATTTTTAATACAATAAATATACAGTTGTACTTCGAGATTAGGTGAATTCTGGTAATAAAGAACGGAAGCATTGTACTTCATATTCTTTATTTCCGTTGTTGAATTTACTGTTGTCCCACCCTCGCCTCTAGTGAGTTGGCTGCTCTTATTTTTCTGTGTTGGTAGATGGGTCCCAACATATTTTATTTTAGTTTGAGTATTTTGTTGTACTTTATTGTTGTAAATGTTCAACTGAATGATGATGGGTACGTTCTTGTTGTGATTGAGACATTTGGAAGAATGAATGAGTCGCAAATCCGATTAGCTAGGTATAGGATAATCTGTAACGATCAACACTTCCCCACCTCACCTTCGGGGTTGTGTCACAATTGTATTTTTAAATACAGGATGTCCGGGCACAAGGAGGCCAAAAATGCATATTTTGAAGAAATTAAATTTTCAACAAAGTTTTATTGAATTGAAATATTAACAAATAACATCTCCAATAAGATTTCCATCATTTGTGATGCAAAGGTTGATGTGCTTTGCAAGATTCACGTAAACTCGATACAATGACGTCAATTTAAGCACATCCACTGTTTATGCGTTCAATCAAGTGTGTTGCATCTGTTATTTTCATTGCGTACACCTTCTCCTTTTCTCCCCAAAAATAAGTCAATTCTTTCTTCTTTCAACAAAACCATGTTTAATCTGTGAAGGTAAAAAATATAGTTGATGTGATTTCCTCTGTATCCAGACTTTAGGGAGACTTGTACAATAAATAAACTTTACTTCCATTGTTTAAATGTCCTTTCAATAAGTTTATCTTTGATAAAAATACAACGTGATTAACCAAACGATTAAAATTCTAACCGTATTCTTTTTCCTTGACCCAAGGTAAATCGTTTATATTTAGAATTATGCAGTAATAAATAATATTTGAAAGAGGCAATATTTCTAAAATTAACAAGTTAAGTAGTCTGGGATATTGGTTTTATCAAGAAATGTTCAACACTTCTTATCAGAGAAAAATCATCTTTGTTGCAATAAGTTTAGCTTTTCATGAAATATCGCCAACAATAAAGTTTACCTGGACAGAATCCTTTACACTTGGTACATTTGGTAAATTCGAGAAAGTAAATCATCTTTTTTAGCATAAATCATGTTTCTCTTTCTCTCTCATTCTGCAAGTCAATGTCTAAATAACCAGAAATCAAAACTAAGCGGATTAAACTTGTCTCTCAAATTAAACAAAACATATTTGGATATTGATAATTTTCCTATCTTTCTCAAAGAAAATTCACTTTACAAATATAAACTATTGTTAATGTTTCTGCAATTTAGAATCTTAAACCTTCCACACCATCTCATTTGGTAAAAACTTAACGATCCACATTTTTTCCTGTCGACGTAAATAACGTTTTGTCTTTGATACAATTGGAATGAATATATTCCGCTGGAAGAAAAATGTTTCTTATTCCGGGAAAGAAATTAAACATGTTTTTGTTTCTTTGAAGCTGTTTTAATAGTCACTCGTGCAAGTTGAAATTAACTTACATGTTGAACCGTAATAAGACACAAGCGAAAAAAATAAGAAAAAATGGCAACGGTGAAATACAGATACTTTAACCAACTTAAAATTAAACACTAGTAGTTGTTTAATTTTAAGCTGTTTAAAGTTAAATTTCTAATCAGAGGAGATGTGTTGTATGTTTATTTATTTTTAGTTCAGTTGTCCGAGAACCGTCAAATACACACCATCGATCACATTGGCTCTAGTACAACGCAATCATGGAAGTCATATTAAGTAATAAAGGGAAAGAAATTTACTTCCAAGTATTCATGTATACAAAACAGGTTGTAAGATCATTGTGCAAAAAATACACAGAAGGAAAGAACAATCTTGATCAAGTGTTATGTGGATTTGGTCACAACATAAGATTCTAGTTATTAAATTCTGTTTTGAAAAACTGATATAAAACGTCTAAATATATTTGATTTTATTAAAATTGTTTTTTATAAATTTTTAAGTTCTAAATTTATATTAACAAATGGAGGTAAAGCAATTCTACTATTTTTGCTAATATTATAAAATAAAGAAATAAATAAAAGATTATATATATATATATATATATATATATATATATATATATATATATATATATATATATATATATATATATAATTAGATTCAACTTTTTGGCAATAGTATATTTCAATAAACTCATTTTTTCTTCTTTTTCTACTTGTGATGTTTTTACCTGTGCCTAAATTCACCTTGCACATAACTTTCTCTTTCTTCACATACATTTGAAAGCATATTTTTTAAGATGATCATTTATTTTCTTAATCTTTATAGCCTCATGCAAGGCGGTAAAGCCACGAAGACAGAGGAGATTACATGGTATGGAAGAATTAGGAAGAGAATCATTAATAATGAGAAGGAAAAAGACAAAGAGTAATCAGGAGGACAGTAGATAGCGATTGACATTGCATTTATATTTTTGCTGAATAAAGTTGGCTGGAAAGCATGGAGCTGGAAGGAAGTTCCACAAGCGAGAAGTTTGAGAGAAGAAACTGTTAGCATAGAACTTACGGTTATATCTAGCGAGTACGACTGTAAATTGATGTGATCTCGACGCCAGTCTAATACTGAGCTTAAATTCAAAAACATCTAGGCACCATAGCAAAGAGCTAATCCGAATTGTAATTAAAAAAGCCTACATATTATTAATCGTATCAATAGCATTGATTTCACTAATTATTGCGCATAATAATAGTTTGAGATAATTTCAACAAATAACGTATTATTGTGCTTCCATTCTCACACGAGTAAAAAAATTCATTAAAAGATCCATGACAAGAAATAAATTTGACTTGTTTACAATTAAATAGGATTTAGAGTTTTAGCTGTTTCCAGTTGGGAATCAGTTCAGAGAGAGAAAAAAACTTGTGTAGATAAATGAATTTATATTAGTACTAATTCTATTTAATTGAACTGACGTTGGGAATAGCGTTACCTTCGCCAAGGAAGAAATGAAAATAAAAACATATATAAAAAGCCTTATCGCGGAATATTAAGTTAAAATAATCATCCAATTTGCATTCCGTAGAAGAGAATATGCGCAACATTGTGATGGGACCTTTGAGACACGCATAAAACACTTTGCTTTATCTTGTTTTATAAAGCCTGCAAATTAGACAGTTCTTGGCTCTCTGGACCAGTCTATGCAGGTATTTTTAGCTCTGTTATCATTTTCGATTTTTTTATTTTCTCTTGAGATTAAGAGTCATCTGAACAAACAAGCTGGACTTGTTAATGTTTCTCTTTATTATTCTCCGAAATGCAACCTGCAAGTTTTAATGCTCTCTCAGATAACTCTAATGACTCTTGATTTTTATTGGCTCTCCACATCACGAACTCTCCACATGGGTTTCAGTTAAGCATGTCGACCCATTAATTCGAATTAAGCCGTCAGAAGTGAATGTGTACAGCTAATATCAAACAATAAACTTAAAGTTAAATTATTGCTAGAATTATATATTGATAGGATACATCTGTTCATTTAATGTTTGTTTTTTTTTTACTAAAACACTGAAAACTATACGTGGTAATTTAAACAATGGACTGAATTTATTGAGCTTTAAAATATAACCGATGGAAGTATGGTGATAAAGAAGAGATAATTATCAATGGTAAATATTTTTTACTTTTATATTCTTTATGGTAAGCAGCGATGAAGTTTTGTTTTGTATTTATCTGTTCATTTTCCATAATTCTTATAGAAAGAATTGGTATTTGCTGTATCCCAACGCGATTCAGTATGCTAAGCTTCTTAACAATCTCGCACACAGTCTGATATATATATATATATATATATATATATATATATATATATATATATATATAGATAGATAGATAGATAGATAGATAGATAGATGGATAAATAGATACTGAGACATAAAATAGATGTTTCAGTTTAACCTTCAAGCATTTTTATAGTCGGAAGAAAAATTGTCTTTTAAATTGAGGAATTTGCACAGGAGAAACCCTACAACGCCAAGAATTCAAACATAGAAAATGGTACGAGGTATAGTACTACCATTTTATTAGCGTTATAGCGAATGGTTTTCACAATGTGTGTACTTTCCATTGTTGCGTTCGAGGGGTGGCAACGCCAGAGTCATCTGCAACTTGCCAATTCTAAATATTTTCCATGAAAATGACGACATAGCAACGATAGTCTTGCAGCGTTGCGTCTGTAGGAAAATAGATATGAAAATAAATCTTCGCTCACCTGTGCGGTTTTTAAATGAATACCACGTGAACGCTATTTATTTTTTTTTAAATGTCAAAGCTGCAAAGTGAGGACAGGCAGCCCCATCACAGATATGACAGTAACACTCCATTATTTTTCGGGGGTGACTCTTATAAAGATAGAGTGTAACAGTATGGATCAAGTTCTTTCTAGAGTTGCACAAAGAACTGGCCATATTGTTTAACTGTTTTGGAAAGTCATTCAGAAGAGAGCAATATTAGACATTTTCATGGTAATCAATTTCCGATAGAATCGTCATTCAAACAGAATTTGAAGATCATTGGAATAAACCTCGAATTATTTATAGAATCGATTATCGTTTCGTGATCAATTCTGAAAAATTGCAAGTAAGTTAATAATATTAGCTGATTCCTTATAAGGAAACATTGCATATTTATTGACCATACAACCTGTTTTTTTGTTTGTTTTTTTCGGTTGAAATTTGTAAAATCTATCTCGTAAACAATTTAAGAGAAAAATAAGTTTCTCAACTCTATTAATTGCTATCGCTCTTTTCAGTATCGATGGAGGTTTCCTTCCTAACCATTGTTCAAAGTTGTGTGGGACGGTAATATCAACTTCCGGTCAAATATATTGAAACGCCGATTCCCGTATGATCACGGAAGTTACTATATTCAAAGAAGTGGCCCTCGCTAAAACCTCCATGTTTCATTCATTCGATACCATTTTAATCATTGATCTGAGAAAGCAGCTGCATACAACTGACAGTTTAGATATTTCTGAACGAGTTTGGCGCTATGACATCTCAAATGAAAATCTCGATCTGATGAGGCTATTTAAAAATATGCCATTTTAATCATTGATCTGAGAAAGCAGCTGCATACAACTGACAGTTTAGATATTTCTGAACGAGTTTGGCGCTATGACATCTCAAATGAAAATCTCGATCTGATGAGGCTATTTAAAAATATGCCATTTTAATCATTGATCTGAGAAAGCAGCTGCATACAACTGACAGTTTAGATATTTCTGAACGAGTTTGGCGCTATGACATCTCAAATGAAAATCTCGATCTGATGAGGCTATTTAAAAATATGTCTAGTTTTTTAGGTTAATGTTTTTGGTTTTCTAGCAACTTGCAGTGTAGTAACTATGTTTTTTTTATCAGCTTATTCTATGTTCAGTTGCTTTATCTCCTAAATTTGTTATATTTGAGCCATACACCTCGGTGCATTAAGTTCCCTTTTCGAAAATAGTATGGGTTTTTGCAGACTAAAAATTTGCTGATATAATTTTAGAAGTCGTTACTCAGTATTATAGAAGCGGCCTGTCTAAACTTCCCTTAACTATACGGAAGCAGCGCTGAAAATTCCTCAGATCGTTCAAGAAGGAATTCTGACATAAATTAAGCTGGTAAGATTTAACGCTGAGAACTTTAAAGGGCCACCTCATAGATAATTCTATCATCTAAGTTAAGTGTTTATGTTGAACAAGGTTTTGGAAAGTGGCTCAAGTTGAGAAACTATAGGATCACTTCGTAGATATTGCACTCATCTCGGGTAAATGTTTGTCTGCCAGCAAGTAATAGTTTCAACAAAATAAAAAAAACAAAATTGCAACAGGAATAGAAATTCAATATCTTTGACACAAAAGATCAGGGGAAGGAAATAATAAGGTAGACGAGTGGGGGTGATATGCAATTGAATGTAATGAAGCATGTCAAATAACGGGAGTGTGGAGTTATGAATATAGCTGAAATGTCTGTGAATAAAGCAGAATAAAAAAAGTCTATTCCATAATTGAATATTGAACACAGGTAAATCACAATTCTAGCTATCTCAAAACATTGGCATCTAAATAGACATTAGTAAGGTGGATAAATTGAACTAGTCATGCATGAAAATAATTGAACAGAGAAGATCTATATTATCGATTTTTGATTCGAAAATATTTTGAAAAAATTGTATTTCACTGAAGCAGTAAAATGAATAAGTGTTGACCAAAGGAAATTGCTGTTTAATGCACATTTATAAAGTCGACTCTGAAGTTGTCTTTCTTAGAGAATGAGCATTTGGGCAGCTGCTTTTGTAACTATATTAGGAAGACTTCTTTTTCACCAAAAAATTTTCTTTTTGTTTTAGTTTTCTCTCTTGGGGTGAAGACATAGCAAAATATCTAATAACATGTCGTCTAAAAGGCTTGTAGTTAGCTATCTTTGTGAGAATATAAATTAATATAATATTAATATATATATATATACACTATGGAGGGAATAAATATTCGTACACATTGTAGCAATGTGGCACCGCCGTTGACGAAGGCTGAACTTTATGTGTTCCACTCCTTCCTTGGAGTTATGAGAGTCGTGATTTGGTCGACACGTCAGAAGGGATTCTATGGAGGTGAGTAGTTCACCTCTTCCCAACTGATCTTGTACTTTAGGCATCTGCTTAAAGTCAAGATTAGGACGGAAAGGCAGCGGCTCTCTTCATAATAATTCGGCAAAAGGTGGGTAAATCTTGCGCGACTGTGTAGAGTGAAGGGGGCTGACCTGGAGTGGCACTTGGATGTCGGTTAAGTACAGGATTTCGTCCTTCCTGGGTTGAACAGAGGCTACCCGTCCCGAAATTAGTCTAGTTTAGGTTTAGTTTGAATCTTTAGTTTCCTATTTCCGGTTAACTTAGCTAGGATATGTATGCTCATTGGCCCCTTTTATTTCTGTCCCTATTTTTCTTTTGTTTAATTCCCCATCCCCCCCCCCCCTCGTTAGGTGGTCAGTGATGTCAGTTCTCTGGTTGTTGCGGGGTGACTTTCGTTTCATGTGTGTGTTTTCGTATTTGTTATTGTGTCTAAATGAGGGCGTGTTTGTGGGCGTGTTTGTTTTTTATAATGTTATAATCCCACAATTATTTCGTCCAGTTAACTGATGTTTCTGCCACATTTTCGGATTTTAGGGGGGTTTATTACTGACCCTATTTTGTTTTGTTTTATGTAAGTAGCATTAATTCATATTGTAAATAATCATTGTTTTTTTTTTTAATTTGTTGTTTTCCCGTCCCCCCCCCAGACTTTGAAATGTACATATGGGGACTAGTTAGGATTTCATAGAGACATTGAGGTATTATGGTGGACGCAGTAAGAAAGGTAGGAGTGAATGTGTTGTTTTGGTGATAGGAATATTGTTGGTATGTTTGGGTCCATGTCTGTGACTAGCTAAGTTTAGAATTAAGACAGAAGAAGACCGTCCTTCCCCAACCCCCTTTTTGGCCTTATACCACATTTTGTACAATGTACGAATAAATAACTGTTCATACACATGAAAAATCGTATTTTTATAAATGTAAAAGCCTTAACTAAAACAAATTTTGATACATTTTATGTGTAAAGATACACTTTATTAAAAAAAAATAGTAATAAACTTAATTCTTATTCTAACAGAAATTAATGCATTTTTTTCATTTTAACTGATGAAATAAGTATTCGTACAAAACAAAAAATGCATATTAATTTAATACTTTGTGGAATATCCTTTATTGAGTTCAACAGCTACCAGTCTATTCCTGTACGTCTCAGCTAATGCTTTGCACACATTGAGTGGTATTTTGTCCCATTCTTCTTGGCATATTGTCTTCAAATTCTTGATATTTGTTGGTGCTCTTTTTCCAATTTGAATTTTCAAATATCGCCATAAATCCTCGATTGGGTTCAAGTCTGGGGACTGACTTGGCCATTGCAAGACATCAACGTTACTTTCAGCAAACCATTTCCTTGTAGATCTAGCGGTATGCTTAGGATCATTATACAGTTGGAAAACCCAATCAGGAGGTAGCCGAAGTCTCTCAAAAGAACGCATTAAATTGTCTTGCAAGATTTTCTGGTAGCTTTCGGCATTCATCTTGCCATCTATTATTGATATTTTGCCAACACCTTTTGCAGAAAAACAGCCACAGATCGTCTTTGGTTTTCGACGCTGTTACGAGATTTAAACCTTGCAATGAACGAAGCAATTGTAGTAAAAGGAATATCCAGGTTGTTAGAAATCGTTCTGTAACTGTTCCCATCTTTCCAAAGAGACAAAATATGTTGTTTTTGTGAAATAGTCAATTCTTTACCTTTAGGCATTATTAGAACCTTCTCGTAAGACTAGAAATTGCAGAATGCTCTGATAATGGCTAATAGCGTTAACTATAATTAGTGATAACATTACTGGAATATTCTAGAATAGACTTTTTTCTTAAATGATTATTTTATTCTATTAATTGATTTGTACGAATACTTTTTCACCAGTTAGAATTAAAAAAAAATGCATTAATATCTGTTAGAATAAGAATTAATTAAGTTTATTATTATTTTTTAATAGTATGTGTCTTTATACATAAAATGTGCCGAGATTTGTTTTATTTAAGGCTTTTACATTTATAAAAATATAATTTTTACGAATATTTATTTCCCCCATTGTATATATATATATATATATATATATATATATATATATATATATATATATATATATTAGGTTGGTGCAAAATAATGTCGTTTTTTGACGTTCAACTTCAAAAGAAAAACGATATTATTTTTGCACCAACCTAATATATATATATATATCTACCAGCGTGTGCTCGGAATAGACGCTTCTACTAGTAGTCAGAAACCACACAAAAATACATCTCGGTCAAAAGAAACTAACAACGCCAAAAAAAAAACCGATTGAAAATGGCTATGGAAGTGGTCAAAAGCGCTGGGTCAACGGACGGTATCGACGGTATTTTGTATCCACAAACCCCAACCGAACGGGAAAATGCAAGAACGGTGGAAAAACTAAATTTAATAAAGTTTCTTTTTCCGTCATATTTACCAAAAGATATCTTAAAAAAAGTTTGGTGCCCAAGTATACATACATATATATATATATATATATATATATATATATATATATATATATATATATATATATATATATATATATATATATGTATATTAGGTTGGTGCAAAAATAATGTCGTTTTCTCACATATGTTAATATATGAGAAAACGACATTATTTTTGCACCAACCTCATATATATATATATATATATATATATATATATATATATATATATATATATAATGAAATGGACAAAGTCCGACAATTATTTTAAGACATTTTTATGTTTATACATTCTTTTTATAGATACAAATATTTAATACTGTTTATTATAAACAGAGCATTTACTTAAATATTTGTATCTATAAAAAGAATGTATAAACATAAAAATGTCTTAAAATTTTGGAACGCATTTTGGTTATCGCAATACACTTTTGGATTTCTGTGCCTGCTATCAACACTGAGTCATTTGCATATCTTATGTTGTTAAGATTGTGACCATCAATAATGAATCTTGATAGGCCTTCTAGTTATCTCGGAATCTCCTCATTGTATAGGTTGAATAGGTCCGGTGAGAAGACACATCATTGTCTTACATTTCTTTCTATTTTTGTATGTCTACTGAACTCATTTTCTATCCGTATGCCGGCGATTTGTTATTAGTATATGTTCTTGATGATGTTTTCATCTTCCCTTTTTTCATTATGTGTCCTAGAAATTCCAGCTGTCTCTTCCTGATGTTAAGTATAAGTTTATTTTTTTCTTTCCATTTTTCTCTAAAACTTTGTTGTTGCTTAAATGTTCGGTCCATGGTATCATCAGTATCCTTCTGTAGAACCACATTTCTGTTGCTTCAAATCTCTTTTATCCATTAGGAGATTGCCCAGGATTCAGTGCCATAAAGTAGGACATATGTTCAGTATTCTTTTCTTTTCTTTTTTTCTAATGAAATCTTTCTGTTTCTTAAAACTTTGCCTAGTTTTTAGAATTCATCTTTGGCCATCCCAATAGATCTTCGGATATCAGTGTTGCACTTTCAGTTCTCTGTTAAAACACTTTCCAGATATTTAAATTTTTATACTTGTTTGATTTTGGTATCTACAATTTGTAATTTGCATTTTGAGCTCATCATTTTGCTAACAACCATGCATTCTGTCATCTTGCAATCGATATTTAGTCCTTTCTTCCCGCTTTCCTTCCTAACTTTCTGTCGGAGCTTTTGTAGTTCCCTTTCTGTATCTGCTATCAACACTGTGCTATCTATATAAGTCCGGTGAGAAGACACATCATTGTTTTACACTCCTTTCTATTTTTGTATATCTGTTGATCTCATTTTTTAACATTATGCAGGCGATTTGCTGTTAGTATAGCTTCTTGATTATTCTAATATCCTTCCCAAGTACATCAAAGTTGCTAAGCAGTTCCAATAGATCTTTGTGGCGTACTTTATCGAACAATTTTGCGTTGTCTATAAAACACGGGTACACGCCCTTCTGCATTTGTATTGCTCTTTCTGGTAGCGTTCTGAGTATAAATATCGCGTTCTTTGTTCAAGTGTCTTTGACGAAACAGGGCTATTTTTTTTCTCATTTCGTTGACCATCTATTGGACTATTTACTATTTCGTATATTTTTTATTTTAGTACTGTTCAGTTATTTCTCGCTTTGTTTCTACAGCGTCTAAATCTGCACTATTCTCTCCAGGGATGGAATTCACAAGTACTATATCAAGATATTCATGAACCAACGCTGTAATCCACTAAGCTATTGTCCCTTGGGTAAACCTTAGTATCCGTTTTAAAAACTTCAGTTTAATCTGCTTGCTGCTGAGATGTTGCTTGTTCCGCCTGAGATCATTCACAGAGAATTCTATTTTACTACTGCTGCTGATACCTTGCTTCCAACTCTATTTATTACCGGCTCTCATATCGTATTTATGTGTATGCGTCTAAATTAAAGTTACGGTATATGTGGAAATAGGTGTCCATTAAAATAATTAACAGAGTGTAGCGAAGACACATGCGCAGTTACTACAAATAATACGCACCGACCGAGAAAAAAAAAATTGAAACAAAAATGGGGAAAACTTTGAGACCAGTTTTGAAATCTGTTACATCCGAGCCTCTCTCGGCAGTGTTTTCATCCACGCTTTTACCCGACATCACTCGTCAATAAAAACGCGTAAAGTCAGGCAAGGAATCAGCGTTGGTGTTAGCAACTTTCCCTTCTTAATGAAAATGAAATCTGCATTTTTATTAACAAGTTGTCACCGCAAGAGAGGAGGTTTGCATAGACATACTTCTCGATGCATAATTTGAATACCAACAAGTTAATTCGGCGAAATATCGGACGGGAAGTATGAACTGATACTTGGAGACAACACCATAAATGTATTAGGTAGCATCAGCATCAAGCAAACGAGAGCAGAGTGAAATACCCGAGCAGAAAAGATCCCCTGAGAAAAGTGATCTGAAAAGATAAACCTGATTTCTCCAAGGAGTTTAATGATCGACAGAGAATATGAAATGCAACGTGGAAATGGAAGACAGGTGTAGCACTGACTCAATTGAGAAACAGAATTTCTGAATACTCCGCACCCAATCATGTTTGATACACTGTATGAGTAAAAAGCATCAAACTTGGATCAAAAACAGCAGGCTTATAGCATATCTGGAATCACCCAAGGGATTGATTCCTTTAATAGCAGCTGTGCAGCACAGAATAGGCAAGGTACACCAGGTGATGGATTATCGCAACCTCAATGGACTTGTTAGCGCATTCACAACGGATACCGATGACTGCAACAAAATTACGAGAATTATGTCAACAAGTGACGAATGTGTCCCTCATTTGAGTTAAGGGATGGCGTACCTTCAGGTACATGTTTATGAATCATTGTGGTCATATCAAACACTAATCTTACTACTTGATACGGGTGAGGTTCGGCTTTAATATGGTACCCTTGATCATTAAATCCATCGTGACCGCCGCGCTGTCACAGGAGGAGTTGCACAGCAGATTTCTTCATCAAAGAAATGTCAGCACAACGATACAGGTTCGAAAGAAACTGGCACATTTCGATATTTAATGCGAAAACCCAGAGAAGTTAAAGGGGAGGGTTTAAAGGAGAATTTGAGAGGACAAGGTAAGCTGTGATATAAAAGGGGAGCATGATCACAGCAGCGAAATAAATTTTCCCAATGCGGGAAATTTGTCGAATATCTTCCTCTATGTGAGATGTCTGCGAGTGGTGACCATTATCATCGAGTGGTGAGCAAGCTCTGTCGCGAAAGAATAAGATGATAGAATCGTAGAGATTAGTCTTAGATGCATAAGATATGGCCGCGAACAGACCAAGATTGATAGGCAAGAAATCAACTTATGAATCGATGCGAGCATCCTGGAAATAGGAGTGTTACTGGAAAGAAACTGAACCATTTGTGAAGACGCTTTCAATGATGCCCAGCACATTAATCTGGCTGAGCTGGATGCTGCACTGAAGGGCTTCGATCAAGCCCGAATCGGGCCCTCCAATTGCGATCCAAAGAGTTATACGTCAAAACGGATTTTCTCTGATACCAAAGCTCGGGTACACACGAAGGCAACAGGCAAGATGCTGATTCGGTAGAGTTTGATCGGTGTTAGAGATCCAAGAGTAGAAATTATCTGTAGACATTGTGTTCGTCACATTGAGATAGAAACATAGCAGACAGAATGACCAAAGCACCATAGAAATAGTTCAAAATGACTAAGATGACATAACCCCAATCAAATCATGGGTGTTTACCAAAGGAGTGGACACTCATGGGTGCAGCACATCACACACTTTGTACGAGTGATTTGCCCTTCTGTCTAGACAAGATGTTAAGACTGCAATCAGATCCTACAGTAAATGAGGAATAATAGAACCAGAATATGTCCATTGTCAGAAAGGCAAGCTAGTAGTGGGTAGTACTTCGTACACAGGCTATGTATGAATATCACCCTCTCTCTGGTGCAATGAGAGGGCGCGAATACAGACAGCTGTTCCCCAGGGTTGGGCACCTCTCACTATAAATTTCCTCGGTTGCTCCTTTGACGGAGCTGTCCCCTTAACTACGCCGCATTACTGTTCTTTTATTCGACATTTGTTTTTATTTGTTTAGGAATATCGTCTAATATAGTGCAGAAATGTCTTTGAAATTTGGATTTTATTTGGCCTCCAACAAGTTGTCATCTATTTGTAAAACTTTCCTTAACTATACTGAGACAATTTATGAATGAAATGTCCATTTAAAATTTTTGCTTCAAAGATTTCAAGTAGTGAATATATCTTACTTTGCAAAGCGATAGCGAGCGGGCAAATAAAAAAAAAATATATATACATATATATAATTTGTATATATTATCTCTCTCTCTTTCTCTCTCTCTCTCTCTCTCTCTCTCTCTCTCTATATATATATATATATATATATATATATATATATATATATATATATATATTAAATAAAAACGGACCACTTTAAAGTGGTCTTTTTTATTTAAATTAGTTGCTCTGGATTTACATTGAGCTCTCTGGATTTTATCCTCCTTAGGTCTACCCATACGGATTACCTAGTTTTTCATAAACTATATATATATATATATATATATATATATATATATATATATATATATCCATTCGGGACGTTGGCGACCCTTGCTCTCCTCAACTTTGAAGTCTTTGTTGAATACACCTAGTTAATTAGCATGTAGAAAGAACTGAAATATATAGACTATCAAATTAAAGATAATGGGAAACTTATAATAAGAGACCCTAACTCTTAATAAATTTTGTCTTCTCTCCAAAACCCTATTCGCTATCATTTTCCTCAAGTTAGCTACATATGATATGCGTTGTTTTACTCTTGCCTTCAATCTTCCTTATGAGTGTCAAATTTTACAAGCATCCTTTCCTATGCTCTAGGAATTTCAACATTCTTTCTGGTTTTAAGTATAAGTGTCTTTTACTTTTCATTTTCTCTAAAACTTCGTCCATGTTCGGTCTATGGTATTCTTTCTGAAGTGGCACATTTCTGTTGCTTGAAGGCTCTTCTTCATCCAGCATTCACTGCCATATAGCATTACTGATATTACGCAACAATTCAGTAACGCTTTTCTTTGTTTCTAAAAAAATATTCATATTTCTTAATACTTTGCTTAGCTTTAGGAAGATATATTTAACTACCACAATGAGCCATCAGATTTCAGTGTCACACTTTCTGTATTCTTTTTAAACACTTCACAAATTGTTAAGTTATTGTTTGCTTTTGGTATCATCAATTCGTAATTTTCATGCTGGGCTACTATAAGCTTTAACAAAAGCTTTCTTGTTGTTCGCAAACAAAATTATTTGAATCTTCATGCGTTAGAGTTTTAGAACAAATTTTTCTACGACAGAAATTTACGTCATTCGTAGTTTATGTCTTCATGACAATGCGTTTCTTCTCTTTCTATCATTTTTGCTTTATTGATTTTGTTCTCTAAAGATTCTTTGTATGAGAAGGCCCTGAAAGGTTATCAAACATCAGTATTTTTATAGCAAGGCTTCTTGTTTATTTTTACTCCCTTGTTCTATCTATCTATCTATCTATCTAGATAGATAGATAGATAGATAGATAGATAGATAGATAGATAGATAGATTATCGATTGCATATCATTGTTTTGAGCTTGACCAACCTGACTGAAGTAAGGACAAATGCAAGTCATATCTGCGC
Organism: Acanthosepion lycidas; assembly: GCA_963932145.1. Lineage (NCBI taxonomy): Eukaryota > Metazoa > Mollusca > Cephalopoda > Sepiida > Sepiidae > Acanthosepion > Acanthosepion lycidas. The sequence continues at coordinate 61,211,583 of OZ010607.1, read as the reverse complement.
CAACATTCCCAAAACGAAACACTCAAAAGAATAAAACCGCTGGTTTTGTAATCCCTAGACTGAATGCTGGTCACGGACTTATAGTTGATGCCTATCCCAATAAAGTATCTCCATGCCAAAATTTAGGCCAAAAGAATTGCAGGACTACTGCAACTAATTCGCCTTTATTGAGTAATAATAGCGATGGACTTCAGCAGACTAATCAAGTTCGACATTATGTCAGACCAATTTCTCTCCAAAATCAACGGCAAAGTCGTTGACTTTTCATGTATGGAAATATTTTACGATCGTTTGACCAGGTCAATAAAATGTTCTCTTCATTTTTCTTTGGGATTATCAAACGATTATACATTTCCTTAATTCCTCATTTGGTTTAAGCCAGGGACAATATTATTGTTATTGCTGACATATTTTCCTTTTTTTTTATAACCATGACGCTAAATAATCCGCTAGCAATATTCATTGACTTGTAAGCAGTAGGTCATTGAGAATGAAGAGATAGATAGATAGATAGATAGATAGATAGATAGATAGATAGATAGATAGAGAGAGAGAGAGAGAGAGAGAGAAAAAAACGACAAGCTGTAGGTTTACATCAGCTTACTACTAGAGTGGTGACCTCAAACCTACTCGGGGAAAATAAAAGGTAATCCACTGGAGATAAAATTATGCTACTTTCTACTACTGATTCTTAAATAGGAAAATATAGGAAAAAGAAGATGTGTGTTTTTATTTTATATTTATTTTCATGAGAGGTTAGATGTATGTGTATATAATGCAAAATACATTTCCTTTCGCATAGTTGGCTGTGTAAGAGAATTGCCTAAGTGTGTGAATATTCTGTTCAGTCTTAGCATCGGAAAGTCCTAATGTCTGCTTGATGAATTGTCTTTGAATTATAAGAGTTCTTCATTATTTGTAGTAAGACAGCGTGAATGAAATTAGTTGAAACAGAGGAAATTCCCCTCTCTGATGATTAGAACCATTATTTTATGTCTTGAGGGAATCTAGTCGCGGTGAAACGGTTCGGATTGCCTCTCCGATTCGTTTCTATTATTCGATTTTTTTCTTACACGACCGGTATTAAAGTTTGGAACTTTTGCACAGAAGACACATTGACACACACCTTTTATTAAGTAAAAGAGACAAATTTGACAAAGTTTCATATGTTTTTCTTTTTACTGATTACTAAGAAAGGAAAAGATATTAATTTTCGTCAACTTGTTTATTCGTTTTAAAACATTTTCAATTTTGTTTTCAGCATCGTTTTAAAAGTTGTACTTGTAAGTGAAGTTTCAATTATCTAAGTGAAGGATCATATTTCATTTAAATTCCTGGATATATCGTTTTTTAAATAAATTAACTATGAATCAATGTGACACATTGACAAATACGAACACACCTGTGAGAGTGTTTTAAAATTATTCGCATTAAAAACATAAAAATTGTATCAGCAAACAATATTATTTCACAGAGGTACTATTATAATCTTCACATTGCTTTGGGATGATATATTTCAGTTGGATGTACATAATGACATTTCTAAACGACTATATATTGAGTAAACAATATATATTTTCTTTCTGAAAGAAAGTTTTGCTTTAATGTACACCAACACTGGTTAGAATGGATGGCGTACATTATGTCCTTAAAACGGATCAATAAGAAAAGAATCATTTAAAAATAGAAGAAGCATGTGTTTATTTGCTAAACGTTAACTGATTTGCTTTCGTCTCAAGAGGTGATGATCAAACTTAAAAGCAATTGCCTGCCACACGCACCTCGATCTTTCTTTCACATGTTTGTGAGAGTGTATTGTTCGTATGTGTGTGCACACCCATATATGTGGTTGTGGGTTTGTGTGAGAACAAGCAGAAATTCAACAAAGAAAATTTGATCAACGGAAAGAGAGATATTTGCATGTTAACCCTATAGACTGTCTTTTGTTGTATAAAGAGATAACCTCGCCACACTAGTTGCTATAGTTATAGTTTCTGTGGCAATTAAGATTTTACACGTTAGAATTATTAGTCTCACGACCAATCGATTTTGAGTTCAGTGTTCTCTGATATAAATCGCGTCTAAGCTCGTAGCTTCTTGTTAATAATATTGTAATGAAACACTGGAACAAACGATGAGTAAAGAATGGATTTAATCACATAAGGGACATGGATTCATAATATAATAATAGAGAATACCGTAGTTCAGTGCGACAATGCGTACTACTCAACGCTACGCCTTGCGACCCACTTTGCGACTCCTGTTCCTATGAGCTGACGTCCTATTCCTAACGAATGGAGTTTATGTTCAACAATTAGTGTAGAGCAGGTTGGTCATCTTTCAACACAACATCCAACTCCAGTGGTTGCCAACCAAAGACCTGACTGCCCTGCTTACTAACCCCAAATTAGAGGAAGAAGAGGTGTATTTACAACTTTGAAAAACGTATTTGTATGAAAGCAAACGCAATGGCCTCATCTGGATTTGAACCCGACACGCCAATTGCAATGTCTGCGAAGACAAGCGCTACACCACTCGCATTTCCGACGATACATATGCCAGCCTACATTTATATGTCCTGCATTTAAGATTGCAAAGACATTTGTAAGAGTACAAACAAAGACAGTTGAAGGTAATTTTATTAATACATTGCAAAAACAGGTTTTGCTTCAAATCTATTCTGTTTGAAGGACCATTGACTGAATGATGAATAAATATTGTCTTAACTATAAGCAAACAAATTGGCTAATAATTAATTAAGATCATTTTGCTTCCTCATCAGCGAAATAACTTTGAAATAATTAATTTATAACTACAAGTGAAACTAAATATGTGACTTCAAGAATCGTGCAAATATTGTTATTCACTCAAAAAAAGGATTTGAATAATATATATGGTTTAAATGATAGGATAAAATGACATAATTGCTTGCCTCTTTCATTCTTTCAATATCTTTTCTCTGAATCTTAATAATTATGCTTCTTATGCTGTCTATACAAATGGACTTCATATGTCTTCCCTTTTTTTCGCTAATGTATGCTCGGATATTTTACATTTTCCACATTCTGTTGCAGCTCAACAGAGCACTATTCAGTTTCTATGTCGCTTTTTCTCACGAATCTCGAGAAATATCGAAACAACAAATTTTGTCGACAGTTTCTTGATCCTATCATTGTTTCTTTTCTTAGAAAAGAAGTCATTGCTTATAGAAAATTTATAGAGAATGTGTTTGGCCCTTCCTTTATCGAACAATCTCCTACTCATAACAATGTCCAAATACACAAGACTTCTCATTAAATTAATTTCACTCCAGAGATGGTAATATAGTACAAATGAAAATATAATGCTTAGTAACAGAAATGAATATTGCAATAAATTTCAATTGTTAAACACATAAAAGGAAGCATTTCCTCTTGTAGGAAATCGCTTTGTTTTCGCATGTAAATCAAGGAATCTGCATACAATACTCTTATAGAAATCCTACTCTCAAGAAACAATTTATCAATGTAAAAATTGTGAACTTTGGCTTCAACTATTGAGGATGTTCAATTTATTGAGCGTTTGGATTCTTCTTCATTCATCCTTGAAGACGTTTTTCTTTCTGCAGATATTGTTTTTAATTCCGGCCTGATTTATAATGGAATGGTTTCTAAAACGGTAGATTAATTTCAGTGAACTGCTCTGAATGTTTTATTTGTTTTTGTTGCTTCTTTTAAGCAATTAATTTCATATCAGCTTCTGTGAATTCGTTTTTACTAACCGTTTTAGGCGAAAAGTATCGTTGGGAATAATTATTCAAATATTTCTGAAAAAGTTTTCGGAATCAAAACTTTATCATTTTCCTCTTCAACCTCCGTAAAGTTAACAATAAATAAATGATTGGGCTGATTTATTCTTTATTAGTCAAAAGGAGTGAAGATAGGAAGTATTATGTATCTGGATAGACACTAGCAACTGCTATATATCATAAAACTCCAGCGCATTTAAGTTCGAGGCGTGATTAATATGCTAAATACTGTTCATCCGATCATCAGGTAGTAAGATCAGGTTACAACTGTATGACCTATCATCATATCTCCATAAAACCTTGTTTTCGTTATGAATATGAATAGTCTTGACAGCTATTGCTGTGAGTAACAGAATGGAGGCGATGCAATGTCTCTTTGTAGACAGATAATTATTAAAGGTCGCCTTTCATGACTATATAACATTGTCAGACCTGCTGGTTTTCGTCTACGAAAAAATTAATAATAATATATTAATAAATCATGGATAGATAATATTCACGCCTATATTGGAAACTTTACGAACGTTCGACATTGAGCTTGATTTAATGTCGTTATATCGTGTTTTTCATCTCAATAAAAACATCAAAATCACCGTTACTTGCCAAAAGGTCTTTATTAATTTCTACTGCAGAAAACAGAAGCGGCGCATATGCTATGTATGTAAGCATGAGCCATTGGTAAATCGTTGGGCAATAAGGTATTTGTTGAGAGAATAATTGAAATGTTTTCATGGGAGTAATAGAAACTTCATGCCCATTATAAGTCGATAGAAATGTATTTAATGCATTGATGAGTTGCGAGGAAAGAAATTATGCAAAATACAAATAACTTCCGATATTTTATTGCTTAATCTCACTGGAACGACGTTATTGGATGAAGACGGACAATTTTATAATATCTTCACTTTCTAATGGCTACAATCCGATAAAATAGCTTCAAATGCCATTTGCATTCGCATTATATGATTGGATTCCTACTGATAATTCTAGCAGTATTTCTTTTTTTTTTTAATTAAGTGTTCTTGAACAACGTCGGATATGACATTCGAGGTTAAATAAAAGCTTAAATTAGTGTGGGTTATGTTACTTGTTCATAATTCAAACCAGGATAAAAATCGTGTTCAATTCAGATTATCAACTCGCCAAGAATCTTTGGTCTTTTGCCCAATTTCTTTTGGCTAAGGGAACGCTGTGAATCATCAGCTGGTCTCTAATGCATTTTAAAACATTCTCTGGCTAATGCTGTCTCCGACTTTGGATTTGAACCAAGGATAAACGTTGATCCGATGGCTATGGTATGATTGCTATTTCATTCACAACATTAAAAGTGATCAAATTGATAAAATAATACAATTCTATAAATCAATCTCATCTATGTTTGAACGATATTCATATTAGTTATTTATTCAATTACCATTTATTTAATCATTGCATTGTATCATACTGGAAACACATTCGGGAACATTAATTCCAGAGACATGTTTACCAACTGGTGATTTGCTTTTTGCGCACCAGATAAAATGCTTTAATTTTCAGGCTATGAAAGAATAGAAGAAAAGACTGAAAAAAAACCGATGTTTTCTGGAACATAGTCTAGCCATTTGTGACTAAAAACTACCAAAATTTAGAGAGGCGCTACACATAACTTACGCTATATAAAAAACAATAAAAAAAGAAAGGAAGGCCGGAAAATAAAATAATGTTGGTCAATCAAAAAATTGGCGCAGAGACACTTTTGATGTTAGCCAAACCAAGGTTCGTACAAGTAGTTTGGGAGCCTGGTCAAAAGGATATCAGCCCTGAGCCAGACCAGGAGAAAAGACAAGAAAAGAACCCAAGTGACGCGACCGCCAGAGAAGCCCGACATGTGTGACGCGTGAAGAAGTTTAAGAGGTTATCTGCGAAAGTTATTTTTGCCCTTATTAGGGCAATGAGAAACACAGTAGATTGACGGTGACCTATTTCTCAAATGACTACTACTATCAAATTCTAACCTCAAAACTCTCAAATACCGAACCGAAACGGACTTTCTCTATATTGCTACCAAGATCGGACTTGTAACAAACTTTTGTTATTCCGAATATCAAATGACACACTCCAATCTAAATCAAATAGATATATATTGTACCTTTAATCCAGTTCATTGTGATTCCAAAGATTCCGTTTAAATAATTACCATGAACTTTCTGGCACAACTTACCACGATAAACATTGATTTCACATTAATTATTACTTGTGTTTTATATATATTATTTAAATTAAATTAATGATCTGCAATTTATAAGTTTCAATTGCGGAGAATTTACTTTTTCGTTTATATTTATAATTGCCATAATTTTATAATATTTTTAATACTACTGTTTCGTTATCACAGCAGTAAAATTTCGTTTGCTTTTTATCGTTTGGAGATTTCCGTCAGGTGTAGATCTTGTGATTATTCTGGGTTTAATTGTTTTGGATATGCTCAATGGATTTTAGACATTTTATGTACTTGTGTAGGTATTTTCCTAATCATATGTCTATGTCTGTGAATGGGCATCCTCAAGCGAAAAATAAAATAAACGTTATCACTGGTTATTTGAGCTGGTAAAACATTCCTTTCTCACATATACCTACAATATCATGAATGATATTATACATCTATTTGAACACACACACACACACACACACACACACACATATATATATATATATATATATATATATATATATATGATCCGGCGTTATTATATTATATATATATGATGATCCGGCGTCCTTTAAAAGGACTCTGGTGAAATAAATTATTATAATGGTACCTTAAAGTGGACTGTTTTTCTTTTATATATATATATATAATGAAATATACAAAGTCTGACAATTATTTTTTAAAGACATTTTTTATATTTATACGTTCTTTTTATAGATACAAATATTTAAGTAAATGCTCTGTTTATAATAAACAGTATTAACAACATTTACTGGCCTGAATGTCCGAGAAATTTTCATAGAAAATATGCATTCTCCGAGACGAATAGAACCTGTATCCTATACGGAACCGTCATATAGCCTGACGTGCCTTAACCGATTGAGCCACCGTGGAGTGTTCGGTTAGCAAGGTAGATTTTACTGTTTTTAAACACAATTCTCTATGATTTTCTCTCATACATTCATATCTGCTCAATGCGTATCCAAATGTAAACAATTGACGTCATACATTATGAAATGGACAAAGTCCGACAATTATTTTTGAAGTCATTTTTTTTTATGTTTATACGTTCTTTTTATAGATAAAACAAAAACTGTCTGTAATATATATATATATATATGATATGTAGATAGATGCTTTTAATACCGGGAAATCAATATCTACGGGCTAGGCATTGAAAGATTTATTAAAGAATGTGTTATTAATACCGAGAGGTTATGCTTATCTCAGAGAAAATTGGGAAAATGTATTTCTTATTTAATGCCTACACTGTCTGAAAAATCAAAAATCTTAATAATGAAAACGTTACTGCTCATCGGAATCGAACCTATATTTCTATTCAATCAGTGCAGTTGATTTCAATCTAAGTAACGAGCCAGAGTTGTTAATGCAGTTGAAATGGACACAACTTTCTTAAATAGGATAATTAAAATTTGCTCTGAAGCTTAACGGTAAAAAAAAAAACAGAAAGTTTAACGATATAAAACACTTTCAGCTTGAAAGCAGTTTCTCTGATTTAAAAGGAAATACAGGTTGGATTCCTGTCGAGAGGCATATTTTCGTAAATAAGACTTCCTCATCTAGACAAATAGATTTACTTGTTAAAGAACGACGTTGTCTATTTAAACACATGTACCCACTAAATATAACATGTATAGTAGTTACCTCCAAGCAAAAGCAGTGTTTAAGGTTTTAAATAAATTTTTGAAAATGATAAAGATTTTATTTCAATTTTAATTTCAAAACTAATAAAATAAGTTTAATTTTTCCAATAAACAAATTACTTTGCTGTATTTCAGAATTAATTTAAATTGATTAGAATTAGTTTTTTTTAATTTGAAAATTATTACTTTTAGTTTAAAATATCGCAGTAAAGCATTTTTTCATATGTTGACATTTCTGTTGACAGCCGGATGTAACTTTTTCTGTAAATTTTTTTAACTACCCAGTGATCTTAAAAAATTAGGAAAATATTTGAAGTTTTATTGAATTTTTGATATTTAGATTTTAAATGTACTATAGTTATCGATCTTGTTTTTTTTTTTTACAATACCTTGTATCGACGCCCGTATTAAAAAAAATCGTCACGTTTATATACACAGGCAAAAAATTCAAAATTCTTTTTTAAATATTGTCGCCACTGAATTGTAGTATACTTTTCTATTTATGATTAGTAAATATAGTTTTTACTTAATATCAATATCACCTGACCGGTGCAAATTAATACAGAATTTTAAAAGATTTCAAATTTTACAAGTTATTCTAATTAAAATTATTCTAATTAAATTTTTAAAAGTATGAAAACAATTCTTTTAAAAATTCATTAATCATCACAATTTTTTTCTTAAGACAATCTTGTCTATAGTATATCTCATTCATAAAAGCAATAAAAATCTTTTCTAATCAAAAAATGTCTTAGTTTTATTACATCTTTTTTTTTATTTTACGATTCATTGTCGGTATCTGGAGGTTTAATTTTAGAAAAGGAATTGTTGATTTAAATTCTCCAAAGACTTCTGCTTATAACGAATAGCAACTTTAAGCTGTACAAAAATGAATTACATGACATTTCATAATATAGTCGAGGTGGGGGAGTAAATAACAGATACAAAATGTGTTTTTACTAATCATTTTTCAGATACTTTCATTCATTTGAGAATAAGTTCTGAAAGTTTCATTAATATCCGACAATTGTTTGATTTGTGCAAGAATTTCCAAATCAATGTGTTTTTAACGCAAAAAGACGCTAAAATTTCCTATACTAATTTTTGTCATCCACTGATGCAAATGTGAAGGGTTTAAAGGGATTAAAAATATAATTTAATATTAAAAATCGATTGATCTTTCATTTTAATAATAATGTAAGGTTTATGACGGTAAAACTTCGTTTTTATTAGGTTTGTGTAATTTTTTTTATCTTATATGCTCATTTTAGTGAATCTTGTAAAAAAAATCCATTAATTGCTTTAAAATTACTTTGAGTACGTTTCGGTTACTGAAGTTGGCAGATCTGAACATTGAAAATCCCAACGAGAGATGAGAAATTTTTAAATAGGATAATTGAACGTTGCTTTGCTGAAATGGCCTCTCGAGGCTTAATGTTACAGCAAACAATATTTGAAAGTACCGTTTCGAAAGAAAATACATGTTCGAGTCATGTAAAATATGTTCTTGATTAAAAATTTCGACCTCAAGGCCACTCGATATTAACGTCATTATTTGAATAAAAGTGATAATAAGTCAAAAACATTCACCCACTAAATGTTTTTAAAATCAATTAATTGCTAAAAAATTACCAAACATACCTGCAAATTATACAAACACACACATTATATATATATATATATATATATATATATATATATATATATATATATATATAGATAGATAGATAGATAGATAGATAGATAGATATAGATATATATAGATATAGATATATCTCATATTTTTTTCATATAGACAAAAGAAAATTTACTCACTACAAAGATGCAACCTTTTTTCTAGTTGCACCTAGACTAGAGAGAACCAAAAATGGTTATGAACAATTCCGTTTGTAAGCAAGCGGCACGTGGAACGTCACTTCCTTTTTTCTATTTGTTGAAGAAAAAGGAAACGTTTTAAGAGGGGACGTATAATGGAAAAGAAAAGAATAGAAAAGGCAAAAGGGTGACAGACTGCAAACAATAGTGTGACAAGAGTGAGACAATAGTGTTTGTTGATAGAAGTTTAGTGAAGGACTGTTGAGCTGTTAAGATGACGCCTCGACCCGAAATATTTAAATCAGTAACAACAGTCAAGGTTTTAGGCACATCACTTCCAAGCCTCCCAAGATTGAGAGGTGGGGGAGGAGAGTTGGAAATAGGAGAGAGTAAGACAATGAAGGAGGAAGAAGCGATAAGTTTATATGAGGGCTATAATAGTAATTGGAAACGCCTTTGGTAAGTTTAAAACAAAGCCAGAGCTGAATTATTCATATTTATGCTACTCGTTTTGTAATCAATGAACATATTATGTAAATTAATAAATTAAGAGGTGGAGATTTCTTCTTGCAGTTATTTGGTCTTTTTTACAATAAGTTTTAGTTCAGAATTTAAAATATAAGTAGAAAGGAATATAAAATATGGGATATTAAAATAACTTTTATAAGTAAATTTTGACCTATTGTCGGACATTATAACTTGGAAAATAAGTATGGATGTAAATCAATTTATCTGATACTATTACTAGTAATATATATATATATATATATATATATATATATAATTATTTATTTAAAAAAAAAATTATTACATAAATATGTTATAAAATCACTACAAAAATAGCCATTTTGTTTCAACGCCCTCGGTGTCTTATCAAGTGATGACGTTGAATGTAAAATAAATGGTTTTAAAAGTTTCAAATTAATTAACAATCTTTGGCAAGGGGAAAACGTTGTTACAAAGGCTAGATGGACCAATCAAAACACCAGTATAGGAAAATTCAAAAAGCTTGATAACGAAGTCATGTTATAATATCTATTCAGATGTTTAAAATATGGGTAGTATTAAAAAAAGAATTTATTCCAACCAATAATTACTAAATTATATGATAAAATTTAATATTAAAATTTAAAACTGCTAATTACAAAATCAAAATTTAAAATTTATTCGCTATTAAGTTAACAACTATAAAATTACTGAGGAGAAAAGAAGAAATATATATGTTATTCAATTTATTTCTTCATAAAAGTTACTTTAGCTATATTTAATATCCGGTCTTTTTACAATGTATACATTTTAATCCTCATGGTGTGTGTGTATATATATATATATATATATATATATATATATATATATATATATATATATATATATATATATGCAAAAAACATTTTAAGAATCCTAATCTAAGATAGATTAGTAGAAAAGTATATAAGAAGGTAGGAAATAAGAAAGTGCTCATTTATAATCCATTTAAAAATTAATCGCTAAGATTATGTTATCCAATGGAGATAACTTAAACTTTTATGGTTGTATATTTCTTTAAATTACAATCATTATTTTAAAATTTTGATTTTATAGATATTTTAAAACATTGTTGATATACTCATAAAAATGTTAAATTATTCCGATATCTGTTCCTATGAAACTCATATCATTATAATGACCTTCCCTGTCTAGTTGTAGTACATCCAACTCTATAAGAAATGTTTTTCTGAAAAGTTAACCTGAAAATACGATCACTGCCATCATCATCATCATCATCATCATAATCATCATCATAATCATCATTATCTATCCGTTTACTGAGTAGTGTCGCTGTGTAACTGAGGACCTTGATCAGCTCCATCTGCACTTTCCGGTTACGTTCCAATGTTTGAGTCTCTGTGTAGGATTTTCAACATCATTCTGTGACATTTTCATATCAATTATCGATTTAAATGCAAACATTTTAACCACTTCCGCAACAGTATTAGGGAATCTATACTTGTTTATTTATTTTATTTATTCATTTTTGTTTGTTTAAATTCTTTCAAGATTTTTGAAGTGTTGTAGATTCTGTGTTACTTTTATTGTCCGCTTCTGATGTGAAATTGTTTTTACGATTTTTTTTTTATTTTGGGTTTAATGAAAATTGTAGAAAAGAAATCATCATTATCATCATTATCATTTCCTTGAGTGGGTGTTGCAGTACGGTGAGTGGTCATCCAAGTTCTCCGGGTTCACTCAGTGACGGTGTCAGCTCATTTTTTCCCTCTGTCCGCATCTTCTTTGGACTCAGGTGGTATCTAGACGGATGGCAGTGGAATGATTGCTGGCTTTTATATCGTGTCCATGTCATTTCAACTTTCTCTCCTTAACGGTTCACATGAGATCTGCCAACGAACCTGTGTTTCTTGTTCGATGCTGTCTCGCATTTCTAATACATGAGGTCCTCGCCGTAATTTCTGCTCTCATATCTCTAGGGTTAAAAGACGAACAAGAAAGATTGAGAAGGCCAATACACGCAGCTGTCGGATCTTTGATTTCATGTAGGTGTCCTTGTCTTTCTATATGGTTCTTAAGTTCTGCAATAGATGCTATCGCATACTCTTGAAATTATCTACTTCATTCATATATATATATATATATATATCCGCTTAGGTGAAACTTTGGTAGGTTTGTCTGGCTCACTAGGTTTAACTAGGTCTGGTCTAATTAACGTATTGAGCACTTTATTTAGTTATTTTGCTTATTCGTATCGGAGTTTTTTTCTTTGGACTTTTGACTTGCATGCTAGACGATTATTTTCGGCTGACGTACATGTTCTTTGTTCTTTCTTTTTTTTATACTCTTTTCCCCTTTGGTATTGGTTTGATTATTTGCAAATCAAGACACCGAATGTTTTCCGGACGAGTATAATTTCTTATAATTATAAGATTATTGCTAGTATATATATATATATATATATATATATATATATATATATATATGTACTCCCTCAAACTTTGAGCTCTGATATATGGACGAATTTAATACACCAATAATTCTGAATTACCTCTCTTTCATTTTACTATTATTATTTCACGTTTTCGTTAATTCCCGTAGATTCCCATTGAATCAAACTTTGGTCGTGTAACCACTAGGATGTAGGTCAGCTCATCGGCTCATCCTACCTTCATAATATAATTCCTGTAACAGTGCCTTCTTCTGCCATATCTCTTACCATGTTCCTTTTTAACGTCTTCTCTCTCTTTTCCCCCAACTTTTCCCCAGTTTGAAAAATCCTGCGAATTTTAGAATTAAAATTGGTAAGTGAAAATGGTCATTAACTAAAGGTATCTTAATTCCAGTTGTAAAGAAAATTTTGCTCTGTTTAATGAAAATAGATATTGAGCGCTCTTTTGTGAGTCCGTTTTAACATATTTCAAATTCTATGTTTTCTTAATAGGACTCGCCAGGATTATCCCAGCTGTATATATATATATATATATATATATATATATATATATATATATATATATATATATATATATATATATATCCCTTTTTAGTGCATTGGGACGGCTGGACCAGTCTCGGAAAGCTGTTCCTCGTTACCGGGCTCCTTATAATATTTATTTTCCTCAGCTGCATCTCTGTCCGCGGACAGGGCCACAGTTCAGTCGCACTCTGCCCGAAGACAGAGACGCAACTGAGAAATAATAAACCTTACCCGGCATGTGATAGCTGGCCATAGATGTATCCACAGGGGACAATAAGAGAGACAAAGTTAACCTCTAGCGGCTGTTGCTTTCACTTCCGACGCGAGCTTCTTTGGTTGAAGATTTGCGAAGATTATCATCTAGCTATTAGAGATAACCACCAGACATATGGTAGGCTCGTGCAAATATATGAAATATATACTGATGATGAATGAGGATAAAAGTAGTAGTAGTAGTAATAAAAACAATAATAGTAATAATAATAATAATATGATGAAGGGGGGGTAATTAGAGGATGAACGCTAAAAGGATTAATTGTTTCTATTAAGAGAATAATAACGGTTCTCTTGAGGCTTTTGAATCTACTGTTAAGTAATGGGTTCTGCTTTTTAAAAAAGAAATACGCTTCAAATACTAATTATTGAAATTACGAACCAGATTTTCGTAATGTCTTTTTCATTAGATAATTAAATGAATGTAGAAACATCATTACGAATATTTATATTACAAATGCTGTAAATGTAATGTAATTTCAGACAACACATAAAGAAAGATTTGGTTCCATAATCTGAGATGAAATGTTCTTTCTAAATAATATATTTCTGCGGCATGTTGAACATTTTATTGCTTTTAGTGTATCGAAATTGTTCCTTATGCTAAAATAATCGCAGATAATTATAACAATTTTTTCTAAAAAGCATGAAATCTCTCTCTCTCTCTCTCTCTCTCTCTCTCTCTATATATATATATATATATATATATATATATATATATATATATATATATATATATATATGAGTGGATGTATATGTACAAGACCAGGAGAGATAACTTATAGAAAAAATTATAACTTAACTTTAGAAAACAGTCATGTATTCCAAGGAGAGGAATAAATTTTACTTGTATGGTGAAAACGTTAATTGGGATGTGCGTGTATATGAGTTTGTTTAGTGATATTTTTTGCAGGATTATATATATATATATATATATATATATATATATATATATGTGTGTGTGTGTGTATTTAACCATTCAAATATAAATAAAGCTATATGTCTATAAAAAGACAAAACGAATAAAAACAAAGGAAAACTATATTTTACCAACGCATTTCGGCCGCTGATCAGAGGGCGATCAGAGTTGCTACAAAATATTTGTCCTTTGTTTCTCTTTCTCTCTCTCTCTCTCTCTCTCTCTATATATATATATATATATATATATATATATATATATATATATATATGTGTGTGTGTGTGTGTGTGTGTATGCATTTTTACAGTAAGGTTCACCCTGTACAAGGGCCGGGGCCACTCAAGGCAGAGGGTTACATTAAGAGGCAGTTTATGCGGATATGTGAGGGGCGAATAACTTTTAACCCTAGATTTTAACTGGTTAAAACTGTTATACTCGAGTAAACATCATCTTGGAAGTCGCTTCCACATGACAGTCGTTCGCCGGAAGAAGCTGTTCGAGCGGAACTTACTTTTCACCAATGAAGAGAGATGTGGGTGGTTTGCTACAATGGCGAGTTCTGGACATGAAGGTTGGAAGTGACGAAACCAATGAAGTTAGTTCGTTCGAGCACATTCCATGGAAGTAGCGATACAGCCACCCCGTCTCTGAGAGCGTGGTTGGAGACTGGAAATAATTAGTCACCAACGAGGACTAAGAGGCGCTTTTGGACACTAGATACTGAGGACTGGGCACGCCTCCCCTAAATATGACAGCAGTACTCCATTTTCTGGCTCTTGTAAACGTAGAGGAAAAGTCAGCTACTTACTGGAGCCTTACAGGGAGCCGACCATTTTTCCGGCATGTTTTGCGATGGATCCATATGTACGAGTTCCACTTGAGGTCACGTGTGAGTTTAAGACCCAATAGTCTCTCAAGGTACGGAACCTCCACGAGACTTCATTAAGACTGACGGTAAATCCGGGTTCGATCGGCGATGATAAAATGTAACAAGTTTGGTTTTCGAGGCAGTGAATGTAATCAGCCATTGCCACCACCCCAACTTAGTGCTAAATCGGATGATAGATCAAGTGCCATCAAGAGTTTTATAGGTGAATCCTTATATCGTCGTATCATCGGCATAAATGTTCATGAATGATCTGATTATATTCATAGGCAAATGATTTATATAAAGCTAAAAGAGGGTTGGTCCGAGAAGTAACCCCTTGGTAGATGTCTGCATTGACATTCTGAGAACTACTCGTTAGGTAAGACTTTATAATTGAGAAGACTCTTCCAGTTATTACGTAGCTGGAGAGCTTCAGCAGCAAAGTTTCACGCCCCACCTTGACAAATGGTCCTCGACGTGTGTTTGTCGTTCTTATCTAGGTGCTCGACGATATTCTTTTTTTTTATTATAGCCTCAAAAAATCTTACTAATAACACTGTGGATCTATTTCCTGTATTTGTGGGTAAATGTGCTCAATATCAGTGATAGAGTGCATGCAAATATAAAAGTGTTCACTGAGGTCAACATCAAGCGGTGACAGTCTATTTCATGCTTTGACGCAATCTTTCAGACCATAAAATTGCGATGGGCTATATATTGCGTTAAAGTGTGAAACAGAATGTCACTGCTTAAAGGTAGCCACGCTGTCCACTTACATATATATATATATATATATATATATATATATATATATATATATATATATATATATATATATATATATATATATAGCATGTTTAGATTTTAAATGTTTAGATTTTAAATGTTTAGATTTTAAATTACATTATATATATATATATATATATATATATATATATATATATATATATATATATATATATTGCTTGCTTTGACGCAATCTTTCGGACCATAAAATTGCGATGGGCTATATATTGCGTTAAAGTATGAAACAGACTGTCACTGCTTAGAGGTAGCCACGCTGTCCACTTATATATATATATATATATATATATATATATATATATATATATATAGCATGTTTAGATTTTAAATGTTTAGATTTTAAATTACATTAAATATATATATATATATATATATATATATATATATAGAGAGAGAGAGAGAGAGAGATAAGATTAAATAAAGAACAAATAGGAAACCCTGTATGAATTTAGCATTCCCTATTAATTTAGTTTCATTAAAAAATTGGGGACGTGAATAAAATACGGGAGTTATGCTTTAATTTTCCAACTATTTATTGTTTTGTTTTCATTACCTGTATAGACATCACGTTTATATTTTATGCTGTTAAGGTTTATGTATATATCAATTTTTAAATTTTGCTATTTTCGTTTGATGGCCGGACGTTACATCATTCTTGAAACGTTAACGCAATTTACCTGCATATTAAAAATTGGGTTTATTAGTGTATTTACTTGAATGTTAAACATTTAATTGTATGTTGAATGTTGCAAGTTAATGCATAATACCAGATAATGCTAAACCTGAAAATGTTTAGATTTTAAATTATATTAAATATATCACTAGTTATATACATTAATGTATAATATTTATTACGTAATTATTTATATATTTTCACGTATGTAGGAATTTAAAATGTCTTGGTTCGTATTTACGCCATGATGAAAAAGATCTTTCTATATTCACGAGCATTAGGCATGCAGCCAAAACATCTTTTACTCAAACTACCTTTATTTAACTATCCTACCCTCTGATCACCAAACACTCCAGCCCTTATCAACCCATTTGCCCTTTGCAGATAAGACGCAGATTTCAGTATGCCTATATGGAGGCTAGCGAAAAGGTGCCACTATTGGAGGAACTTTGGATTCTGTTCAGGCCTAATAAATCTTGATGATCGATGAGCTTCAAGAAAATGCTTTCAATGAACACTTTTTCTTTAGACTTTACTTCTGATACCACGCTGATCTTTGCTCTCTGATTCTCTTTCTTTATTTACTAGTTAGCGCCAACTTTTCCCCTTCGTATCATTTTTCCATTCACTATTACCACTCAATCTGCAGCAAACTCACTGCTTCCTATTGTCTCTTCCTTGCCAAACGGTAACATTTCGCGCCGTTGAGGCATCACTTTGGCAACCATCATGGAGGCTATTAATGCTGGTCATTTTTACTGGCAGTCATTTGCTCTTCTTCAATGAAGTGAACTACCCAACTTCTTGCTGTCTTCAATAGAACGACTGCATTAAATCTTTTTATTTTGCTTCCGAAATAATCTTCGTCCATTGTTATCAGTCGGGACTTGCTAGAACAAAACAGCAAAATGGTATTTTTTTCTAACTGAATAAGAATTAAATAACTTTTAGAAGTTTAGATAATATTTGATGCTTTTATATAAATTAATGAATAAAGAAATAATAGTAAGGGTTAAATTATCTTGTACACCGTTCGTAGTCAATGTTTATATTCAAAATTTGCTTTTTCATATATTCTGTCTTTAATGAGTTAGAGAAATAACAGTAAAAGAACTAATCTATCAATTAAATCTTTTTCTAACACCAAAACATCTGAAGGATTTTAAATGAAGAAAATCTAAAAAATACTAATAACAAATTTCTTTGAAAATGAAAATTGCATGTTACAGTTGAACATGTTGCAATTGTGTAATGATGTTTTCAATAAACTCTTACGTTTGAAGAAACAATTTAAAATATTTAAAAAAATATATCCATTACTTAATTGTGCATATTTCAGGAAGAATATTTTGTATTTGTAAGGACGACAAAACTTAGCTTACAGCTGATTGGTTGAACTAAAACTGAAATAAGACGGCATGAAAAAATAAGAGAATTTCATGTTATGTGTCCACTACAACATTTATATACAAATATATAAATATGGGATCGAGTGATAGACTTTATTACAAACTAAGTAAACGGCCAGCCACTGGAAAGCGAGAAGAAATGCTGACAAAGGGAAGAAAACCTTTGATTTGAATGTCACAGTGTTTCCCCATAGATAGCTATGTCAAGTCATTATCTCTTGAGCTAGGGAATAATTAGGTAAGAGACGTCTATTGGTTGTTTATCGTTAGAAACTGAATGTGCTGGCTTTATCTGTCCAGAAAGCACATCACTATGATTAGAAAGATCAATGGACAATAATTGAGATGAAACACTCCTTCCGCACATTACACACGGATATATATATATATATATATATATATATATATATATATATATATATATATATATATGTGTGTGTGTGTGTGTGTGTGTGTGTGTGTGTGTAGCGGAATATAACAACAAAGCGGCAAAAATAAGCGAATCTTAAACACGGCTCAACAAACTTAAATAGGTTTTTATTATTATTATTATTTGATTATTATTTTTCTTTCAAATTGAAAGAAATAAATTACAAGGATTCTTTGCAAACCACAAACATTTTTCTATCTTTTCTTTACAGTACAACCCAGCGAATTGTGTTAGTATAGGTGAACTAGAATGCGTCATTAGCGTGAGAATGTATGTGACCCGGATGTATGTTGTTTTATGTATTCATAATTATTTGCAGCAGATGGCTGCGAATAAGTATGAAGTTAGCTTGCTACTCTAGGTGCTCGGAAACAAACTTATACTCAAATAAATATGCAAAAAATGTGAGGAATTCATTGACTGTGAGAATATCAGTTTTTTTATAACAAACTCCTGGACAGAGGTTAACTGAAAGACGAAACAAGCAAACTAAAAATTGATGGTTTATATAACGAATTATCGGCTCAAAAAAAAAAAAAAAAAAAATTAGATTTATTAATTTTAAGTTTATTGGCTTCCCAGTTTTAAATATCCATTTTAAGAAGGGAATATATGGTTTATCATATTCTGAAGTGAACCTCAAAAATTTCGTAGCTAACAACAAATGTTAATCATTTGTAAATTCAAAGAAAACCACGTGTCTTATATGACGTTGCTGATTGGCTAATATATGTGAATAAAAAATTCAAATATCTGGAACCCGTCGGAATCATCATCATCATCATCATCATCATCATCATCATCATCAACGTCATCATAATCATCATCCACTTGTCTTTTGTAATCGTAGGGCGGATCCGAATGCAGAAGCCACACTAACTCTTTTCCACAATGGCTTATCAATGGCAGTCATCAGCAATTCTGATATAGTCATACTTGTCCATCGTTTGACATCGTTCAACCAGTTTTTGCGTTGGCGTCTTCTGGTATGTCCACCTTCATGATGGTCTAGTACAGGCTGTCATGCCTTGTAACGTGGCATTTTTATACAATTCTGAAACAGCGTTCCACACACACACACACACATACATACACGCACACACACAAAAAAAAATGTGTGTAAAAATTCATGTATAAATAAAATATATATGTAAAAAGGCGATATGAATAACAACAATGAAAAATCAGTCCTTCTTTATTCATATATACAGTGTAACCCGGATATAAGAGACCCGTATATAAGAGAAACCCGTATATAAGAGAGATACTCTCTGGTCCCAAATTAGAGGCATACTTACCTAAACAAAATAGACCAAACCCGGGTATAAGAGAAACCCGGATATAAGATACTTATCAGGTCCCGGCCTCAAATGCTGATGGTTGCTATGACCTTTTGATATTTAATTTTATTTTTTCATCTCTTTTTTGTACCATGTCCTATCACTGTATTTTTAATATTTGTTTGATTAAATTTCATGCCTTGGTTTATTTTCCCTGGACTCATATGAGTCCGCTAATATTGTTTGCAAGACAAATGTACTTGGAGCATTAAACATTTCCTAGAAAATAACCACAACTCGTATCAAAAGTGTTGAATCCTACAACATTCAGTACATAGATTTAATAGAAGTCAAATGCCAATACAAAACCCCATTAAAATAATAACAAAAATAATAATAATAATTATAATAATAACAATAATAATAATAATTATTATTATTATTATTATTATTATTAATAATAATAATAATAATAATAATAATAATAATAATAACAGCAGGTCATAATTATTTGGTAAAATATCTTCAAAGAATATCCAGTTCAATCTGCTCAATAAAACTGTGACATGATTTCAATTTCCTATTATTACAGATTGGTTTAGAATCCACTGCCTTATATCTGATTATATAATGAGCACATTTCCAAATGATTATGTTTTTCTATATTTTCACTTTATTACATTAATAAAATACATTATTTTTAATAACACACAAGTTTCATTAATTCTGGTTTTCAGATGAGCCACAAGAAATTTGTGTAGTTGGATGCTTTACTGGGAATTTGTTGTTTCTTGACTTAATTTCCAATTCAGAAAATGGAAAGCACATAAACTTCAAATGATTTACCTTTGTAGCTACTGATGAATTGGATATCTTGGATGAAATGGAATTTAGCTTAAATTAAAGTCCATTGCTCTTATCTCTGAACTAAAGCAGCAAGCACAAATTTAAGCAGTATGCACATGAGGTCGACCACTACAATCATGCCAATGAGTGCAGGTGACATTGATGAGAATCTTGTGCCACTGGGTTAATCATGGAAATATTCCTAGAAAAACAAGCACAGGTCAATTTTCCTCTTATGATAACAAGTTAACTTCATGAAATCAAATGAGACGAACATAGAAAAAAAGAAAGAAAAAAAAACAAAGAAGGAAAACCTTAAAAACCTTTTAGTAAAAAAAAAAGACAAAAAATTATTTTTAAACATTGAAGAATTTTTTAGCTTCATTTTTCTTTCATTCTTGATTTTTTATGCTTTTGATTTGCAAACATTGCATTAGCATAATTCAGCTCAGGACTTTTGCTTTTTGGCAGGAAAAGACATAAGGAATAAAAAAGATGAAAAATAAAATCCAAGGAAATAATATTAACAGCATTTATTGGTCAGCAGATTAGATTAAGTAAAAAAAAATAAGAAGTATTCATATTGTGTTCAAAAGAAATAATGTAAACAAAATATTAACCATGGTCATGGGGGTGAGGAAACTAATAATAATAATAATAATAATAATAATAATAATAATAATAATAATAATAATAAGAGAAATAATAATAATACTAATATAGAAGGACCTTGAAATAGAGGTCTCGAAAATGTGGCATATGGGAACATCAACAATCCCTGTTGTAGTTGGAGCCCTAGGACTGGTTGGAAAAGATTGCAGTAGACTAATTGCAGGGATTCCTCGAAGCCCATGCCTCAAGGAGATACAAAAAATTGTTCTGACAAGTACAGCCCACACTTTACGAAGGGCTCTATCTATGTAATTTTTATTTTTATTTTTATTTTTTTATTTTTTTTTTGTTTTATTTTTATTTTTATTTTTTTTTTTTGTCAGTGAAAAGTGTCATGATGCCATTTCTAACCTTAGGTCCCTGGGTGGGACCCGGAAAGAAATGTGTAAACGCCAGAAAGCAAAGAAAATAAAAATAATAATAATAATAATAATAATAATAATAATAATAATAATAATAATAATAATGATGATGATGATGATGATGATGATGATGATG
This sequence comes from Acanthosepion lycidas, assembly GCA_963932145.1. Classification (NCBI taxonomy): domain Eukaryota; kingdom Metazoa; phylum Mollusca; class Cephalopoda; order Sepiida; family Sepiidae; genus Acanthosepion; species Acanthosepion lycidas. Next base: position 61,189,994 of record OZ010607.1, on the reverse strand, counting down.
ATGATGATAATAATAATTGACCATCTTGTACTAGGTTGCACGGTATCAGCATCCACAGAGCATAAATCCAGGCATGACAGAGCGGGGCAATATTTGCATTGGAAAATCTGCAACTTTTTCGGAAAGAAAACTACAAGAAAGTGGTATGATCAGGATGCAAAACCCGGTTACATTAGATGGGATATGTAACAAGTTTATGGGATGTTACTGTACACACAGACAGAACAATCAAATCTAATTGCTCAGACATCATGATCAAAACCACAAAAACAGAATGTGCTTTCTTATTGACTTGGCAGTCCCTGCAGATTGTAACGTATATTTGAAAATTTTCAAAAAAACTAAGGCCCTTGAAATTGAAATCACCAAAATGTGTTACATGGAGACATCAGTTGTAGTTGAAGCCCTTGGATTGATTGGAAAAGATTCCAAAAGACTCATTAAAGGGATTCCTGGTAGGCCATGCCTTTAAGAAATACAAAAAAATTGTACTCACAAGTTCAGCCCATACTTTACGAAGAACTTTATCTATGCAAAATATGTGTGATCTTAGTTTTTTGGGATGTTTTTTCCTCAAAAATTGCCCAGTGGAAAATGTCATGATGCCATTTCTGACCATAGGTTTCTGGATGGGACCCAGAAAGCAATGAGTATTCACCAGAAATCAGAGGAATAATAATAATAATAATAATAATAATAATAATAATAATAATAATAATAATAATAATAATAATAATAATAATAATGCAGGCAAATTCTAAACATACATAATGATATGATTAGATTTGCAATGTTCGATTTCGAAGTTTAGTTACTGTTGTTAATCATGATTGGTCTGTTACAACCAATCATTTCCCAGATCCCAACCCCTATGTGCAAGCTATCCAAATTCCTTAATGGCATCATTACCCCATACCTACCCACCAATTACAGTATCACATCCAACCATGATTTCCTCCTAATTTTAAAAGTACCAAACCAACACACTTAGCATCCCCCAATGCTGAAAATTTATTCACAAACAACCTCATCGTTCAAACAATAGACATTATCCTTTACTCTGTGTACAAAAATAATTCTATCCCACCTCCATCCATCAAACCAAGTATTCTCAAAAAAGTATTACTATGACCATAATGGTAACATGTACAACCAAACTAATGGCATTAGTATGGGAAAATCTGCTTGGCCTCTCCTCCTTTAATTACTACAGCCCATGTAGAAAACATAATATTTCATGGCAGTTCAGTAAACCTAAAATATATATCTCCTATTAGATGATGTTTTTATTTTAGCAAAAAACACAAAAGAAATAGATAGACACAAAACTATATTTGACAAAAACTCTGTCCTTATCTTTATCTATCTATCTCTCTCTCTATATATATATATATATATTAATCATTTCATATATATATATATATATATATATATATATATATATATATATATATATATATATATTAATCATTTCATCTATCTATCTCTCTCTCTCTCTCTCTATATATATATATATATATATATATATTAATCATTTCATATACATATATATATATATATATTAATCATTTTATCCCAAGATAAACAATAAAACCAGTAAGGCACAAAGGATTACTGAATTTTAATTTTTGAAGATCAAAGTTGATTGGAAAGCAAGAAACCAGAAGAGAGAAATATAGAACCTACAGTTACATCTAGCAATTTCAAGTCTAAAATGATGACACCTTGCCACCTTTCTTGGAGTGCACTTGAATTTATAAAGTGTAGGTACCATAAAGGGAAGTTCCTTAGAATTAGGTGTCTTTAAATGTATATGTATATATATGTAAGTATATGTGGATGTGGAGATATGTATGAAGATATATGAATATGCGTTTTCTCTGCAGATGTATATGTGTAAATATGGGAATATACATAGGTTTGTTTTTATATATATATATATATATATATATGTATATATGTAGATGTATATGGATATACAGGTGTCTTTAAATATATATATATATATATGTAAATATAAGTGTATGTGGAGATATGTATGAAGATATATGAATATGCGTTTTCTCTGCAGATGTATATGTGTAAATATGGGAATATACATAGGTTTTTTTTTGTTTTTTTTTTTTTACTAATTAATAAAAGATAAAAATAAATTAATTAATAAGATTACTAAATATAAAATACTCTTTCAATGTACTATGTGTGAATTTTTCTAATCGACTGTTTCATAGAAAATAACAATAAACTCCACCGAATTTCAAATTAATTTCTTTGTAGATTGTTTAAACATTTAGATACAGAAAAAACTTTAACCTCCCAAACATGCCCGTTAAAGTAACGTGAATTAACAGCGTCTAAAAAATTTGAAAGAAAAACTGTCCTCGTGAAAGTAGTGTAGCTTCTTCCTTTAAAGTAGGTCTCCACCCCTCCACTCCTTAGCCATCTATATCTTGAGACTAGACATAATAAATTCGAACAACATCTAGCCGACACATTGGAGTTAAAAATTAAAAATAAGAATTTGAAATGATACATATGACACATTCATATCCTCTTTCCCACCTCACTTCCTCACTTCATTAATTTTAACGTATATACTTGATGAGGTCCGTCAAAAATGTGTGAATTTCTTTTCATTTTTCATTTCAATTTTTGGAAGTAAAGTCTGATGATCCAGAGCCCTGTTAAAGGGGTTATGGTGAAATAATTTATTACATGGAACCTTAACGTGGTCTGTTTTTATTAATATATATATATATATATATATATATATATATATATATATATACAGGAATTGAACCAGTATCATACATGGAATTGACATATAGCCTGATGTGCTATACTATGGGAATAAATATATATATATATATATATTGTCATCCACAGAAAGACTGTTTCACTGTATCACAGCTCATCAGTTTGGCTAGACGTAAGTCCATTTGTCTCTAGCTAGGAGTGAAACTTGACTGAATTGTTGTCAGTCAGGGATTCTACCACTAAACTGTTGGCGCACCTCGTGTGCGTGTGTGTGTGTGTGTGTGTGTGTGCACAAATATGTTGAAAAATAGGAAAGAACTTATGTTAATAATCCGAAGTTCTTTAGTATTTTTGTTTTTAAAAAAACAGTGCTCCATACACAAGTAGAGCCTATATTATAATCATTTTTATTTTTAAAAATATGATTCCATCATATTTTTAAAAATAATTATAATTATATATATATATATATATATATATATATATATATATATATATATATATGTAAGCAAATATATGGGTATAGATCCGACAGTATGAAGAAAAATATGCGGAAAAAAGAAACAAAAATCCTAATATGCAATTATGCTGTTTTAATGTTAATATAATGTCAACGTCGGACGTTTCGGTCTAGTAGACCATCTTCAGGTCATATTCATAAAACATAATTAACATTAGACTATATTTAATTCAACATGAAAAGACGATGGACATAACAGTAAGACTAATCAAAACAAACAACTGAAATTTTTCAAGATCAGTATTCCATTTCAATATGATCACGTCGTCGTCACGTGGGCGATGTTGTGCAAACATATTCCTAAAATTTGAGTATTTTGAATGAAAAATGAAAATAATTTTATTTTAATCTAAAACTTATATGTACGTTTGTCGAGCATTAATCTGGCTAGAAAAAGGGAAATATTAAAGAAGTTAGGTCTAGCATTCACCATACGTGAGATAGATATTATGCCTGCCTCATAAATCCGTCTAAGATTTTTATTATGAATATATTTTAAAATCTTCAGAGAATCAAAATCGAAATTATGATCAGATTTAGTTGTGTGTACAACTAAAGCATTGTTTTAATTACCGAGGCGAATATCTCGTTTATATTCAAAAACATGAGATTTTACGGATCTACATGTTTCACCGACATATTTTAAGTCACAGTTGTTGCATGAGATTTCATAGATGCAAGCATCTCTCTCTCTCTCTCTCTCTCTCTCTCTCTATATATATATATATATATATATATATATATATATATATATATATATATATGCAATCACAGTTCAGATGAGTTGGTCATGTTATCAGAATGAGTGATCGTTGGATGCTGAAAACCCTTACGTAGAGCCAACTTTTTCATGGTAAGCATGAAGTAGGCCATCCTTAGTTACACTTGAAAGATAAACTTCAATAAAATTTAATTGCTGCAAACATTCCTATAGAGGAATTCAAACTTTCTATTAAAAACCAAGCAAACTGGAGAAACACCTGCTACTGAAGGTATAACTAACTTTGAAAAGAATTGTCTCAACCATCTGAGAGAATTAAGAATTAACATTAAATATCAGGTTAATCCATCAGCCCATATGACGGTCAACCCTTCAGTATGCCCTTCGTGTGGGTTTGCTTGCAAATCCCATGCAAAATTGTTGTCTTATACGAAACATAAACATATAAACTGAACTGAAAGACACTCATACAATGAAAATGACAGGAGAGTCTATCATCATCATCATCATCATCATATATATATATATATATACATATATATATATAATGCAACACTATTTATTTTCAAAATAATTTCTTACCTTGTCAATATACTTAATGAACAATAACTGTTGACTAAATATTATATAGAACCATTAATGTAATGATTATCCACTGAAAACTAATGATTTTTATAATGACTATTTCTAACATAATATAATCTATTCTTATTTCCTTCACTATGGGTGTCAACAGGGTTCTCTAACCTTGCATGACATCATTTATTAATTGTTAAATCCTGTATAGTTTAAATCACAAGGCAGACTTGGCTATTTAACCTTGAATGGGAGCTGGAATACTATGAATTTAAAAGTGTAGAGAAGACAATGGGAAATTAATCCATTATCTTTTGCAAGAAGCCATGGTAATTTGCAGACAAAATGAATCTAATGAGATTGAATAAAAAAATATTAAAAAAATATACCGAAAAGAGGTGCCAGTAAAGTTCTTAGCCTGACCAAAATGTTTCTTCATTTGAATAGATTTTGTGGAGGGAGTTGAATCCACAATCTTTCAGCACATCTCATATTATATCATATGAAATAAACTTTTTTTCGTGTGGGGTGAAAAATTCAAAATATACCAGAAAATCATCTGAATGACTCAGAAACTGTGAAATATGAAATTGATAGCTGCACCCATAATTATATGAGTACTGGGAAGTATACTCAAATGCTGTGTATATAAAAAATATTTGAAAGGTAGTTAAGTATTGTGAGAAGTCAATATTATTTGGGTTTCAGTAGATATCCAGGATGTGTGAATATAAATAATGGTTGTCAGCATTAGAAATGGGCTCAGCATGGTGAGTTGAAATTTTTGACTGAACTCATTGACTTTTACTAAATTATCCATCATGACGGGATGAACCCATTGCTTCTTCCCACTGAAATAAGAGGAAGAATAGATTTTCTATCTTTAGTTGGCAATAAGTGGAGTGGAAAGGATAACTGTGAAGTCAAATCTGTTGGGTGTGGGGATAGAAAATCAAACTATTAAAATGCCTAATTGCTAGGGAAACCTCAATGGCAACAAATGTGGTGGGACCGTGAACCTATACAATGCATTCAGTGAGAATGATTTGACTCTCTCACTCAGAAAAAAGAAATAACAATACAAAAAAAAATAGCATTTTGATCAAAATTGCAGTATATCTAGAGACAAAATATTGACTGCATTTTAACTATAAAAATGTGTACATACCAGTGGTATGTGCAAATACTATAATCTGACTGCATTTGTACAATGCATCTGCTATATGCAGATATCAAAATCTGAATGCATTTTTACCATAGCAATGGTATATGCGCAGATCAAAACTTGACTGCATTTTGATGATATCATTTTATATGCTGGCTCTCAAAGTATAACCATTAAAACTCTTATTAGATTCCAATCATATATTCAAGAGGATTTTTCCTTTTCTATTAAATGAAGAATAAAGTTGAAACAAAACAAAATAAATGTCACGAATAAAGTATCAGGACACAAAAAGAAAAAAAAGCATTATAAAAATATCTTGTACTTTTTTAAAGAAAGTTGTGACTCACTGAAGAATTCTAGGAAAGTCAGAATGAATGTAATGAGGTAAAAATCAACAGATAAAAATTAAACAAATTGGAAGAGAAGAAATATGAAGCAGACGAATAAGATTAAATCAGAGAGAAAAATGATCCACTGATTATGAAAATAACAAGAAAACTTTCTGAAGACAGGAATTTTGAAAACAGAATGTGGAAGCATCGCATCAGCAAATCTACAAGTAAAGATTTATAAGAAGAGAAGTAATATTATTATTCATGAGAAATTCAAACTCAGGCAAGAATAATTGTAATGACAACAAAAACAATGTTCTTTCAGCCAATATGAAAGGATTTGGTCAGTCAGAAAATTACACAGCCATGCAATATTAATAAAATATAGTCTACCTAGAGAAAAGGCACTTTGGTTTTATTCAGTAGGCACTGCTTTGAACCTCACACATTTTATTAAATGTCCTTTTGAAAGCATTTTGCCAATCCTATTTAGGAATCACTATCAACTGCTTCTACACATTTTTTAAATCTTGTCCATACCATTTCAACCATGATTTTAGTTTTGGGAAAAAACAAAATTTGATATGCTATGATGGATCTCAACTATAAAGAGATTGATGGATCTGGATTTTAAAGAGGGCTGTTTGACATATACTATAAAAGAGGTAATGGATCTGGACTGTAAAAGGGCTGATGGATCTGGATTTTAAAGAGGGCTGTTGAACCTGGACTGTAAGGCTCATGTATCATAACTATAAAGAAGCTGACGGATCTGGATTTTCAAAGGGCTGATGGACCTGGACTATAAAATAGCCGATGGATATAAACAGTAGAAGGGCCAAGGAATATGGACTATTAATGGGTTGATGGATCTGGACTATAAAAGGGATGTTGGATCCAGACTTTCTGACTGGTCAAGGTGATGCAATATTGACCATAAAACTGTACACAAGAAATGAAGAATCTAAATACTCACTGATGTCCAAATCTAACAAAAGGAAGTAATAACATATTTTAAAATTTTTAGATCAAATCATTTTTAACTCAAGGGAAGTAAGCGCTATGTGTTAATTTTTTGTCTCTCTATATTAAGCTTCATCCAAAGCACATTATCAGGTACAAATTACTGACTATTGCATATGGGAAATTTCTATTACAAAATCTCAATCATATTTTGTCAACAAATACACTTACTTATACAGAAAAGATCCCAGTCATTGTGAATGTGAGTTACACTGAAAACATGTTAATTAAATAGCACTTTACAGTTGAATAAGTAAACCCATAAGAGATTCTTTATTCATGTATGCTGGGTAAAGTAACTGTTGATCAGCTTGTAAATTTATCTCAAAACTTCATAGATAGTTCTTCACAGATAGTTCTTAAAATATTTGAAAGTGTTAAATACATTTTGGAATGGATAAACTTTTGGCACACTAGAACTCAACATTTGGAAAACAAACATAAAAATTGTATTTTTAATATTTGCATCTGATAAGGTGTAATACAAAGTTTTTAAAAACTTAATCCCATATATTTATTGCTAAATAATTCCTTTGACATTACTTGCATCCTTTCTAAAAATGTGTAGAATAGAATAAATCTATGAAGAGATCTCCATTTTATCAGTGAACCAATAATTATACAACCAACTAGTGGGCCAAACATTCTATGATAAATAAGTTGTGCTTTTAAATATAGTAACACTGGGAACAATTATGTATCTCTTGTAAATTCATAATGATAAAGAATTAGGTAAAATGAAGCATTCCTTTAACTTCAGACTAACATATTCATAATTCTGCATAGAATCATTTTCAGCAAATATATATATATGTATAATATATCAGTTGCATGATTATAATGACTAGTAAAAATAGGAGGTAAGCAAAGCAACTTGGAAGTCACATCTAGATATTTGGAAACACCCTCACTAAGAGACCATCTCAGTGGACTGGTTTACATGACCTGAAGTTTTTTTGAACTGCAAAGATGTACATGGATTTTCTGAAGCTCTGGTGTAATATTGAGGGCACTGTTCATTTTGCTTCAACCTCTGTAGCATTGTATGGTCACTGGATTCTACTGATCTCAACAACAGTTTCTCAGTAGGGACCCCAATCCTGGACCGTACACTAAATCTACAACAGACAACTTTTTTTCAAGTTTCTTTATCACTCACTATTACATGGGTAGAGGCGTAGTAAGTGTTGTTTTCGGGGAAAGCAAGAGCACAAGAGAGATAGAGAGAATGGAGATCAGCAGGTTGGCCAGTTGCCCATCTTTTCCCTGCTGAAACCATTGCATGCAAAGCATTTGGGAGGGGCAGGCTCAGACAATCACCAGAGTTTCTATCTTGTAAACTGCCACAACTACACTGTTTTCATGAGTTTCTTGATCTTACAAGAAAGAAATGCAATCTATGAGTGTCAGAAAGTCTCCACCCATAAGGTGCAAACCAAACTGACTCAGTTCTTGACACTACAGTATTGTTTGCCATTTTTGTCTCTGCATTCTGCAACAATGTGAGATGAGCCAAGAACATACTGGGGTGATTGTAGATCAACATGTTCCAGAACAAAGGCGTCTAATTGACATTCAAAGTCAAGTCAGGTCATTTGGAATTCCCTGGCATGAATCTCATTCTACATAGTGAATGTAACTGCAGCAGAAACAATTAAACCAAAATGAAAATAAATAATATCAGAAGACAAACAGCCATTTCAATCTTGTGGAATATGTAATGGGTAAACGTGGAAGGAAAATGGAGACATTAACCAATTAATTCCTAACATAAATTGTGGTATCAATTATATATATTAAAATAAAAACCTGCATTTATTAAATGGTTTAGAAAAATATTAACTTTAATTATTGGTTGATAATAATCCAGTATTAATTATCGTTTTTTTTTTGTTTGTTTTTTAATTATACTCTGTTATTAGCCAATGTCCTGATAATGGTGGGTATCAATGGGTTAATAGACTGCTGCAATATAAAAATAAGAAATAATATAATAAAACTATATTATACATAGAAGCAAAGTTAGAAATGAAAATATTTGTTGAAAGACAAATAAAGAAAAATAGTGAAACAAGATTTGAGGGGGTGGGGGGATAAATTAAATTTTTATATCAAATGTAAAATGATGAAAAATAAGATTAGAATGACCAGTTCCTTGAACTGAAACAAAAAAAGAACTTAGTGTAAAAGGGCCAACGGCTGTGACAGGATTAAATCAGATTTTAACTAAGAAAGTTTGACTGAAATGATAACAATAGAAAACTAAATAGAAATAAAATAATTCAAAGCAAAACAAAAACAAAAGATTCTAGTGGAAGTCAGAGAAAAAAAGACAACATGAAAATCAGATGTGAATGAAATTAGATTTGTGAAGGCAGGACATTTGGTTAGTGCAAGAAGGAATAGAAAAGACTTCTTCAAATCAATGACAATCAAAATGAATGAAATAAAGAAGCAATAATAAAGGCAAGAATCCAATTTCTCTTTAGGAATGTTTTGTTTTTGTTTTTCTCCATAACACAGAGCAAAAACCATATAAGAGCAAGATTTTTCTCAAGATAATACGATTAAAATAGTTGAAATGCAAAGCATTTTCCGGTCCAATTTACAACTTAATTATAATAATAACATTTGGTTTACTTTCATGTTTCTTCTTGTAATAATGATTCGATTTTTCTGTTAGGGTTCATTCTAAAAGATGAAAAGAAAAGCATATCATTATTGAAAGAGGAAAAGATTGCTAATTTCTGGATAAAATAATGATACCTGTGAAATATTTTTCTTTCTTTAAATTGTAAGCAGGTATATTCACATTTAGCACTAGGTTCATGCTGATTTGTAGAAGTACAGGTCAATGGAAGTAAATAATAATACATCATGTTCAACAGATAATGAGTGATAATATCACTAAATATTATCACATCACAGTCACCACTCTAATGAGTGAGAGGTACAAAGAAAGGTTTATTCTCCCAAAATCCTTTCCCCATTATGGGCATTATTATATCCGTGATACAACAGCATACTTCATGGAAGGAATGGAATGGGTGAAAGACAAATGTATGACAAACATGTCTTGCTCTCAGAGAGACGTTTATACCACTATGAAATACAAGAAAATATATATATATATACATGTCCCACACAGAGAACAATATATCATAGCAGAGTGTAAGGAGAAACAAAAAGGAAATGTCTTACATATAATATGGAGATCCTTTTGTGTTTCTGGATAAGCCATTTTTAGGACTCCAGATTTAAATGGGATGGATTCAGCTACTATATCCCAGGTGGAGACATATTCAATACAGGATTAATTATGGATTTTCCAAAATTGATGACTGTGAGCAGGAGTTTCTTTCTATATCTGAGAAAGATATATTCCCAAAGGAAAATGGTAATATGGACTTGTAATCTGGCTGGAGGAGGCAAATTTACCCTCAACCTTTGGTCCTATTTATAAAAGCAAATATACAGTTTGGCTGCTGTAAACAAACTGAATGACTGTCCATTCTCATCACTGTATGAAATGAGGTCACTAAGCAGGTGTTATGTGATACATATGACTTATCTCCACCAAAAGGAGATAATCGCTTTTTTATCCCTACAAGGTAAATTTGATTTTAAATTTAGTTAGATTTTTCTTAAGGAACAAGGTCAGATTTACTACAAAAATAAAATTGCAAAGGGAAGTAGAATCTTCTGAAGTGAGTATTTTGTAAAAGATTTCTTTTATGCTGATACTTTTTAGCAATGTTTGTTTTTGTCCATGAATTTACAGAAAAATATAGGAGTTTCCCCTTTATTCATAGATATGCAAATCATAACAATGTTTTGTAAATAGGAAGTAACTTCTCATCAATCTTAATGGTCATCATTTTTGTCTTTTAAAGTTCTTTTTTGTAGTTGTTTGTTAAGATGAAAAGAAATGTGATTTTTTCATGTGCATGTGTGAGAACAACGAGTCAAAACAGGAAGTGAGAAGGAAAGTGTAAGAATTATATAGTTTGTCAGATGATTAAGTTTCTTTCATGAACTGTTGCCATTCCTTACTGGCATGTTTGGTCTAGAGTCTTTGCTTAAATACTCATCAAAGGGATCACAAAGCAGGTTTTTTTTTTAGTGTTGGTGGGAATGAAACGTGTTGGTTGAAAAAATGTTTATATTTATTTTCAAAGGATTAATTTATTAACCAGGAGGATGTGCAGATCCTTCAATTCACAAAACATTTTTTTTCATTTGATGATTGACTGTCCTAGTGCTTATTTCCATCTTCATGTTACAAATTTACTTTTATAAACACGACAATAAATTCTCTGAACTTTCTTCTTCAGTGAAATAATAATAATAACAAAAAATTGCATTGATGCAATACAAGATATGTTTCTATTGTCTGAAGGTGTTAACATCTACATATTTCCTTTTAATGAATTAAGAACAGCTACAGTAAATATTCAATGCATTACAACTGATTTGTTTCTCAGTTGTCCGACCATAACTAGTTGGGCAATGTCCACTATGGAACTTACACACTGTGCATCTCTTTTTATGAGTTGGAATTTGTTATATTCCGTACTAATAGGAATATATACTTGAAAAACAAGGTGGATAAAATAAGTAAAGGTTTATTGTAAAAAAAACAGGACAATAAGAATTAAAGTAACAGTTATGCACAAGGTCGTCGCAAGTCAATCCAATAGTGAGTGTTACTATTGGAAGGTCATTAGTTCTTGCAGAAGTCAAAGTCGTACTCAAAAGATCTCAGCTAGTATATTTAGTAAATTTAGCTTCCCCACCAACGAGGGTTGCATGTGGCACAAGGTCGGTTTAACGTGGGTTCTCCGAGCCCGTAGGATCGGCCAAAAATATTCCTTCACGGATCCGTATAAACAGGTTCAGGTCAACCTCCCCAAACGAGACTCTGCCCTTCGGCGGAGCCTGGTCCGGGTTCCTCTCTGCCCGAAGACAGAGAGTTCGACTGCTTAGCTGGAACAGGTCGCAGCTAGTCTCTGTAGTCCGTTCACTCACATATACTTACAGACACTTACTACCTATAATGATGTCACTCATGAAGGTGAAAAGTTATTCCATTACATCAGAATTATGCTGAAGCATCTTGGCCGAGTGTTGAGAAGGTTGTTTATAAAGGGGGAAGAAGTCAAATTGAAAGGATTAAGCAAATAAAGTGAATTTTGGGAGTCAAATTTAGATATTTGAGAATTACTTCAATCAGACACCTTTTGAACAGAGTGAACTATTTAAATGCAAATGGATTTCCAACACACCACCTACAAGTTTATGCACTGGTTTTATCAAAATCTCCCATTATATTGCATATATCTGGCTGTGATACAAGTAGCTGATATGATATTTTTGAACTAGGTGTATTGAGTGTTTATTTATACCATAGCATCACTTTGTCAATTTGTTGCTCTTTCACCCATTAATAATAATAATAATAATAATAATAATAATAATAACTAAAATGCAGACAGTAAGTCAGCCAGAATAATGAAGAGATTGTTGGCGTATTGAAGAAACCTAATGTCACTTTATCCTCAATGAAAGACACCCATTGTGGGAAAATTCATTGTGATTGTACACAAATAATGTCTAGTCTTATAAAGAAAATCTAAGCTCATCTTGATAAGTAGCAGAAAAAATGACAACAATTTCTATAACTAATGATAAAAAAAAGAAAACGGGAAGAAAATTAAGATTTATGAGAAATAAGGGTAAAAACTTTGACACAAAAAGCAAGAAAAAAATGAAAAGAAAATTACAAAGATGAGAACCCCCCCCCAAAAAAAAAGATTCCGATAAAAATGTAATTATTAGTTTTTCTATAACTCCAAAAAGAGTTGTAATGAAAAAAAAAAATAAAAAAAAGTTGTAGTATTGATGTTGTAATAATTACAAATTATTTTCATGTTTTCTATAAGTACAACTTGAGCCCATTTGCATTACTGCTTCTACTCTGAGTTGAATCAATAACAATAAATATAATAACGCCAACAATAAAACATATCAGAAAATCAATATATATCGTAAATAAGAAAATGTTTCGACAACAATAGGACAGCATGAAATAGCGGAAAACATAAAAGCAAATTTCGCAGATGAGAAACATGGAAAATTGCCATGATAAAAAAATGTGCTTATTATGAAAATGGGCATGATAAATAGGAGGTTGAAACAAGTGTGCTCAAGAATGAGAACTCTGTTTGAAAAAAAAAGACATTATCATCAATTATCATCATTCTCACTGATAGTATGTCAAAATTAATATGAATGCCTTTTATAATAATTTTTTTTTTGCTACTTTGTTAGCCATTTTCTAGCAAAGTTGCAGTTGGCTACTTTGATTTGTTTCTCTGATTTTTTTTCTTCTCCTTTTATAATCTTTCATGTGATTATTCATAAAATTATCCTCAATGTTCTATGCTTTTTAATAATTACTACTCATGTATTAACATGTTTATTTATTGAATTCTCTTTACATAATTATAGCAATGTTTTGTATTTGATGTTTTCTTTGTTATCTATTTTATATCAGTGGAAAGCTGGATGTCGAGTTTATTGCATTTATTTACATTCTTTGATAGCCTCTTTATACAAGATACCTTATTTTTCCTTGAACTGTCACTCCAGTTAATATGAAGTGTTGCACAAACACATTATATAGGTTTGTACTCTTTTGTACTTTCAACTGAAATTTTCTAGCACGGCATAGTGAAGCAATTTGTTAGCTGTAAACTTAGCAGTTGGTTCAATTATATTATTTCCGCTTTATGTCAGCTGAAAATATTAGTCTGAAATGGCACAATGAGTCAATCTCCTGGAGGTTAGCATCATCCATGCTGTCAGAAGATAAAAAGGTTTCTCTCAGATGATTCATAGAAAGAATGTTCATTTTTGAGGCATTAAAATTAACAAACCAATTCTTACCCCATTCAACAATAGATTGTAGGTTAGTTTTTTTAGATTAGCTGCCAATTTTATTTTATCAGATTTATTATTAAAACAGGAGTAAATAGTTGTGTTATAGATACCAAAATGAGAACTGGTGACATCAGGTATAATAAAAGATGCCATCAAGAAAATAAGAAAAATATTAAGACAGAAAGATTTCACCAGAAAAAAATTATAAGTGCTATATTTAAAGACATACCAGAAAGAATGTAGGATAATATATTCACAAATGAAAAAGAAACTGTAAGCAATAGAGATGTGGTTCTACCACCAATTACTAAGACATCCATGGACAGAAAACACATGATATGACAAAGTCTAAAGAAATTATGAACAACACGGGAACTTATAATTACAATCAGAAAATGACAGTTGAATCTTCTGAGGTACATAATGAAGAAAGACATCGTGTGAAATTTAAAACACGCAGTATGTATTGAAGACATGTGAAGCATGAAGATCAGTGAGATTGTGTGAAGCCATGATAGAACAAGGAGAAAGAAAGATGGTAAATGGTTAAAAGTTATTTAGAGGAAGAAAAAATTAGGAAGCTGTGGAGAGTTATATCAATTCCTAAAGAGACACAGCATATAAAATAAGAAGAACCATCTAAGAATAACTAAAACTAGTATTATTGCAGTAGAGTTCATAAAATTACGAACAACAGTATCATCTCCCCCCCCCTGGTATGTTTAGAATTATGTTTTAAAGTTAGATATAAATAATGCTTTTTCTAATCGATAAGGCTGTGGATATATGTATAAAAACATGTTTGTTTTAATACATGCAAAATATGCTTTGAATTTTAGGACAAATGGATTACATCCCTTATATATTTACGTGCATACACCAAGAAAATAATACTTACACAAATTACATGGCGACTCTTAAATGAAAATGTCTGAATTTATAGAATTAAAGAATGAACATTTTCCTTGAAAATAGTGATAGAGTACTTGAGAGGCTTGCGATGTTTCATCCGTGGGAAAGAGGTTGAAAAGTGGAAAATATTCATTACCCATCAAACTACAATGACGTTCAGTCATACTTGGAAAGTGAAGACTGGACAGCCATACTACATTTGTCGGTTTGATCTGACTCTTATAAGAGCACAGAAGGAGGAGTCAGTTGCTTTCTGGAGCTGTACAAAGAATAGACTAATTTTCAGGCATTTTTAGCGATGGATCGTGTATATGAGTTCCAAATGAGGTCTAGGGGGTAATTAAGTCCCAAAAGACGTCCAAAGCCAATGGCATCATTAACGGTACACGAGTTCATCATGTCAGGCGAAAATCTAAGCTCTGCTCTGTCATGACGAAATTTGATTAATTTAATTTGGGAGATATTGAATGTGACAAACCAATTTTTTTTCTATATTGAAATAATTTTATTTTCATCACAAGTGTAGATTAGAAGCAATGACTTACCAACTTCTCTTTATAAGTACTGGTCTATAACATGTACCTATCTCTTTCTCTCCCCTGATTATATATATATATATATATATATATATATATATATATATATATATATATATATATGTGTGTGTGTGTGTGTGTGTGTGTGTGTGTGTGTGTGTGTGTGTGTGTGTGTCTGTGCGTTAGAACAGTCTTGAATTCAGCTAAGAACAATTCGTGACCGGTAATAAAGTTGCAGGAAAAAAGTCACAGAAAAAACTTTCAATTTTGGCTAGGAAAAAGTCATAATTAATTTATGGTGACCTGTAAGGAAGTCATCTGTCGGGTACTTCACGAGTTTAGTGGCCCGCTCTGTTTGCAACAGAAATTCATAGTAAATATATTCAACCTCTAAAAATGTTTTCTAACATTGCTACTGTTATATATGCAATATATTTCATAGTTAGGGTGTCCAATTATCCCATAAGACCAGACTTTATGTGAAGAAAACCTTAAGAAGAGTGTTTTTTAGTGTTTGTATCAATGATAAAGACGTTAAAAACGTTTTCTATCAACATTACGGTCACATATCCACAACCTTAGGGAGTCCGAGTATCCCATAAAACCCGACGCCATTCCAATTTGACATTAAAATTAAAATTTACGTTCCTTGAATTTCCTGGGATTTGTTCATTTTTTTTTTTAAATAAGAGGCGGTTTTTTTTCCGCTATCTACTAATTTTGTCCTGTTTCTTTTTTCCTGTGACTTTTTTAGCGTGACCTTTCCTGCAATTTTTTTTTTGTTGCTTGGAATCACACAATTAAACAAGGGGGAGATAGTACATATGTATGTATATTAATCCTGGAGGCTCCATACTGTAGAGTATAGGGTCACAGCTTCACCAAATTAGGTGTGGCCAATGTGTGATTTGCGTAGCAAATAGTTTTGTTTTTGTTTTTTTTGTTTTTTTACTGGGTGGAGTTTTTAGCCCCCACTCCCAATCAGCTTTGAATTCACCTGTCACTGGTTCCCAATAAAAGCTAAAGAAGAAACTGATCTGCTAATAACCCTTAGCTGCATAGGGAGAAGAAATAATTTATAACTTTACAAAGTACGCAGTGACTTTGGTTGGAAATTGAAAGCGACACTCAAATCCCACACATACTAAATATTATTATTATTATTATTGATACAAATATTGATACAAATTGAGAAATAGCATCGTATGTTTAAAAAGAAATCTAAAAATACCAAAATACATTCTAATCCATTTCAGTTCAGATTTAAAAATAAAATTCTGCCTTATCAAACAAAATATTCATTTCTTTGCTCTGAACCTCTGCACTGAAATTTCAACCAATATTTCAATGTTTTCAGATTACAATAGAAAACATCTATGTTTACAATTACAAGAAGACGGAATTCACAAAATTAACAATGTATATTTTGGATTTACTTTTGAAATATCTCAAAAGTATGTCTGCAACATTTATTCCTCGGGGAAGTCAGTTGATAAGTAAAGAAGAAAAAGAAAAGATGAAAAAGAAAAAAGTCGTCAAAAGAAAATAATCAGAAGAAAGCAGAAGAAAAAACCTTTGCAATAATTTCAGAAAATAATTGGATGTAAAAGTAATAAAAGATAAATAATAAGCAAAACCAAGAAAAATCAAAGTCGGAGATGAGTATAAAGATGCCTATTATCATTATCAAGAAACAGAAATTGGAAATATCTATAATAATAATAATAATAATAATAATAATAGTAATAATAATAATAATAATAAGCTAAGCACAAATAAGGAAAAGCAACGGAATTATAGCGAAACTATAATAGAGAAATACTTCCTAATATTTCAGTGTTTATTCTGAAGCCGGTAATAAAGTCAGAGAAAAAAATCACAGAAGAAAACCACAGTTTTGTGTAGGAAAAAGTCACAATTAACTTATGGTGGCCGGTAATACAGTCCCTCTATTTCTGTCGGGTATTTCACAAGTTCATGGGTCCGCTCTGTTTGCAACAGAAATTCATAGTAAATTGATCCAACCCCTAAAAAAAAGTTTTCTGATAAAGCTACGGTCATATATTCGATATATTTCATAGTTAAGGAGCCTTCGTATACTATACGACACGACTATATAAGAAGAAAGACTTAAGAAGTGTATTTTTTAATATTTTTTAAAAACGTAAATAAACCACAGAGATCATATACGAAGATAGATTATCTGTAAAAAAAAAAGGTTTCTGACAATGTTACGGTCACATATTCGATATAATTCATAGGGAGTGCAAGTATCCCATCAGAACCGACTTTATGTGAAGAAAATTTAAATTTGATATTAAAATTTAAATTAGAAGTTCCTTGAATTTTTAATTTATCTATGAGTTTGGGTTTGTCCACTTTTGGAATAAGAGGCTGGCATTTTTGCTCACCGTATCCAGTTTCTTTGTGTACCGTGACATTTTTTTTTTTTTGTATTCGTTTATTCTCATCCATCTTGAGGATGTAGTTTTGAGAGAGAAAGCTGGAAAGCAATATTATGCGGAAATATATATGAAATAAAACTAAATTAAAATAGATTTTACAGGTTTTTCGAACCTTGTCAAGATTAGCGAACCACGGCAGGGCTTGCTATTCTTTACATGAAAATGATTGGGTTCTTTATTCTTTATATGAGAATAATCGGGTTCGCTGTTCTAAACATGAACATTTTTTTGGTACAAGTAACTTTATGGTTCAATAGTTGTTTTTTTTTATATACTTTTTATTTATTAATTCAGATATCCAGGAACATGGATAGATCTACGTTCATGGAGGTTGTGAAGCTATTGCTTGGGAAGGATAGCCTACCAGTGATTGACTTAATGAAAGCCAAAATCACTTATTCGACGGGAATTAAAAGGTGAATCATTTAATGCATTTATAAATTGGACAAAGTGCAGTGCCTCTCTGGACAATGGAAATACCAAATGAAATACTGTTCTCGGTATAAACGAATGTAGCAATAAGACAAGACTATAGATGGAAAGAAATACGGTTAACTAACAGGTTATTGGGGGTCTGTAATGCAATCCCCATGCATTATCATCTCAATAACTAGGTTATTTTAACTGTTTTTTCGTGGAAAGTGAATAATATGTTATTTTAATTGTTCATTTCTCAATAAACGAGTTCATTTATATTTCCAACATTGCTTTTAATAAATAGAACATATTTTATCAAGGGTTCTCTTTTAATTACACTGGGATAATCGGGTTCATTGTTTTTGACAGGGGATACTTGTGTTCGCTAATCTTGACAAGATCCTTTTTTTACAGGGGATAAGCATTATTTCCTTTCAACATTAATGCGCTTAAATTCATGAAGTCGAAAAGCAAAATGGGGAGTTGATCAGATGAATTAACATGAAAATTTAGAGAAATGGCACAGGGAAGCCATGTTATATCAAGAATGATAACATTGCACATTCTTCTTTGGATATTATCAAGCATCTCTAAATACATAGCAGAAATACCAGATGTGACATCAATATTCAATGCATGCGTAGTGAGTCCCGATAAAAATTAAATTAAATTAAAAATAAAATGTATAAACAAAAACGGAAAAAATTAAAATTAAAATAAGGGATTAAAACTTTCCTTTATAACTCTTATTTCTCTCTCTCTTTCATATATATATATATATATATATATATATATATATATATATATATATATATGTATGTAAACTTCTCTTTCTATATTTCTCTAAAATAACGAGATGGGAACCCTCAGATAAAAAGAAAAAGAAAAAGAACCCGGTCGAAAAAAGCCGGAGCTTTGCGGAATCAGAGACAACTAAACTAGCAAAAATCAGGGAGGCGCCACGCATAACTTCCGTTATAAAAAGAAATGAAAAAGAAGGGAACGCCAGAAAATAAAATAATTTTGACTAATCAAAAAATATTTAACACAGACTTATGATGTCAGCCGAAACGAAGGTCGCACCAGAGTCTGGGAGCTTGGTCACACCTCAGAGCTAGACGAGAAAGGACGGCGTGAGTGACGACAAGAGATACAACCACAGGAGAAACCAGCCATGCTTGACGATGAAGTAGTTAAGAGGTCATCTACTAAACATATGTTTGCCCGCTTAAGGCCGAGAAAAACAGTGGATTGACACTGACCTATTTTAAAATGTCTACGCCTATGATCACGTTCTGACTTTCAGACTCTCGAATACTGAATCACAACGGAGTTTCTCCAAACTACTACTAATATCCGCCTTATGGACGAACATTTCACTCTGAAGCAAATAAATAAAAATATATATTTTGCATATACCCTTGTTCCAGTTGTTTCTATATTCTTTGTTTCAAACATCACGTAGAATATCTGGCGCAACAAGCCACACACAGACGAATGATAAACTTGAAGATGTTAGATCACTTTTTGCGAGAAAAATCGTCTCGCGCGACACCGTAAAGCAACTTTTCTAGAAGCAGACTTTGCAATTGACTTGATATAATCATTCCAATTCACATCAGTGAAAAATGTTGGACCGAAAAAGCGTAATGTCTTACTTTCCTCGAGGTTAGCATCTGAATATGCTACATGCTCTTAGCCCCAATAGAATATCTTCCACGCCATGAACATGTCAATACATCCACTGTATGTAGCAAGTACAACCTTCCACGGGAGAAAATTGGTGAGAACACAAATAATATTCTGTGATATCTAATGAAACTGTATCTGTGTTATAGAACTGTTCAATCCTAACAGACAAAAAATAAAAGCTAATAAACGGGATATTTTTGTCAAAAGTTTGCTGGAAAAAACTGCTTTCTCGTTATTAATGTAGTTATTTTCAAATTCTTTCAACAAACTAAGTAAATACATGTCTGTAGAAAATGAAATTCCGAAGATGTGTCAATCTGAAATTCACACAATCGCATTTGTTACTGATTTACTCGGAACTATACAAAAAATAAGATAGTTATATTTCTCAACTGTCTGGTAAAACCGAGTTTAGCTGAAATGCAAAACATTGCAGTTGTAGGTACTTCACATATCCAAATGAAAATGATATCAATGCACAGGTTATAGAATTATAAGACTGAAAGTGGCATGCACTTTTTCACATATTCCCAGAAACTGACATATTTTTGCAATGATTTCTTCTTCATATTTTGAATGTTCTTCAGCAAGATTAACTGAATTACTTGTGACATACTTTTAGTTGGTCTGACGCTCCCATTTACACATTTCAATTTCAACTGTAAATACGTTTTATCTGTGTATGCTTATACACATTTTAATGAAAGTTCAAACAACAATACACAATCCCATGACATCATAACAATTAAGAACTGAGAATCGGACATTCTAGCATGCGGTTTTTATATGCAAAACACTTTACCAACAATCATTATCTGATGACTTGCAATCTCTTGAGGTTTCAGGTGTTGCGGGTCGTATATTGTTTCGCAAACTGATATTTGAATGACGGAAGACAACAACGAACAAAACAAAGAATTGTGTAAAAAATATATTGCCAAGTTTATTTTTGTTAGAGAAAATAAGGTTACAATGAACTAGACAAAAAATATCTCTGCATGCTCATGTAGAGGGTGAAAGGAGCGTTGTCCAAGGGAGGACAGTTTTGTAGTTGTTGAAAAGTTTTGTTCTGATAAAAACAGTTTCTCACATATTGATACTCTGGCTAGATGCCTGCTGAAGATTGACTGGTTAGCGATGATTGCTGGAAATGATTAGCTGGCTGGAGCGGTGGTCGATGGTGAGGTGAATTTGCGGCGGATGATGATGATGGTCGGGTTGATCTGTTGCTGTTCATGGCCGAGCCTTGGTCCGGCTATGCTGCTGAACAGATACTACACTTTGATCCCAATCATCTTGGCCGCGGAATGGAATTTATCAGTTCGCCCACGTCGTTTATGAATGTGACACAAGGTCACTTTAAAGTGGCTGTAATGGCAATATCGTGGAAAAATTTGCCCGAGTCCCCTCGGCACTTCCCCTTATGGGGATGCCTCGAGCACCGGGTAATAAACCCAGACCCTTCCCGAAGGAGAGTTACGTCCTGGAGGTGGGGGGATTCCTGTGGCTTTGGTTTAAATTGACACTTAAAGACCCCGCTCCAAAAAAAATGACCGAGGAATACTACTCTAGCTTCATCTTTCGGTTGTTTTTATAAAAATGTCGGAGCGCCGACAGGATACGACACAGGCTCACACATTGATTTGGTTTGTTTTACGGCATATCAACCTCAATGTATTATTTAATGTCGGCAAAATTTTTATTGTTGGTAATATTTTTTTTTCAAAAATGTATTGCTGGTAATATTTTTTCTTCAAAATGTATCGCTGGTAATAATGTATTGTTGGTATTGATTTTTTTACAAAGTATTTCTGCTATTACAACCTATTTTTACACTTTCATAGCATTTTGGCCCAGTTTCGGATAAGTGGGACCCTAACAGGTGCTACCACCCCGGGTCAGGATGGACCTGGGAACACCAGCAATTAAGAGGTGGTTCCACGCTTCTCAAAACCTCCTGATCAGAGGCCTTGCTGTTGGACGTAGTTTATCGTCTTACCCAGGACACGGATGTATTCACACTTGGAAGGAACTCATAAAACAATCCCTCAAACTAAAAGGAAAAAAAAAAACACAAACAACAAGAGTGTATAACAAAATAATCCAAATATGAAGTCATTGATGGAGGCTGCGTAAATTGTGCTATGATGATGACGTTTGTGTTTACAATCACTGAATTTCCAAAGACGAAGAGAAAGAGGCTGAAATAGATGTATTAGATTGAACGCCAAGATATTATTGAGCTAAGTTCGAAATATGAAGGTTGGAGATTTATGAAGATTTGCTGTCACTTGAATCCGAGTACGGTATATTAGATATTAGTAATATGAAAATATAGTAATAAAATTGAAATTAGTAAAAAGAAAATGATGCTAATTAGAAGAAACCATTTTAGGGTTTAAAAGATATGGATGAAAAAGCACTTTTAATAAGAAAATAGAAATAGAGAGACGGCTTCGTTTAAAGAATGGTAAAATGTAAGAATAGGAGAATCCTGAAAAGAGAAAGAGTCAAAAGAGAAGCAAAAATAGAGAAGCTGAAAGAACGTCGGGATGTTGGATAAAAATAGAGAAAAAAGGAAACTAGACAATAAGAAACATAATTGATAGAGGAGGAATATAGATAACGAAACTTATTGAGAAAGAAAAAAAAAGAAACGAGAAAGTAAAACAGGAAACGAAATGGAGAGGCAGGAGTCGATAAAGATGGTAAGATCGACTGTCTTGCTTCGGTATTGACACAAAAGAACGAAGATATATTAATATTTATTGATTTGTTATCCTTGCTAAGAAAGAGAAGCATTAGGAGAAAAAGAAGGACTAGAATGGAACAAGCAAGAAGCGAATGGATTTGCAATGCTGTATCCATGACAGAAACTAAAAGAAATCGTTGCCAATGATGATGATCAAGAATAGCAAAGCAATCATGCTGGGTTGGGTTGACTGATCAACGTTTCTTTGCTTGGCCTGCTGCATAGTCTATGCACACCGCTGTGATTAGATATCAGGCTGAAAAGAACCTTTCTCGCCCTGTGACCCTGGCCAGGCGTTGTGATCAAACGTTTCCAGCTTTCTACTGGGTTTGTGATATCCAAGATATTAAACACTGGCGTGAGTTTCTGCGTGAATGAGGCCGGAAGAAATATTATTAAGGTTTTGTGGTCACGTTGTCAGATAATACGCTGATTGCTTCACTCGCTTGATTCTGTTTGATAAAAGAAGAAATAAAAAAGCAGACAGAAAATGTGCAATGTTTTGATATGTTAATACACTTCTTCTAGAAATTATTAAAAGACCGTGATTTTTTTTTTATTTCTTTCTAACAGTTGTTATAAAGCGCATCCACAATTTTATAAATTATTTCTAAATTATTTTTTAAATATTTTGTACATGGCTGTACATTTTTATTTTTATTCTTAGGATATTATTTTTTTATATAAAACTTTGAAAAACTACAGTACTTACATTATTCGGACTATTGTGCTCATCTTTGACGCCATATTTATCACAACGTTTCGGCCGTTGTACGCTCCGGCCTTCTTCAGGTGGTTGGAATTTCGAACTGAACCCTTTATTTCGATCACTGGGGTAGACTGTTTTAGTTCCACGTGACATGTTTGATGGATGACAGTTATCAGTTATCACCTGTTAATTTCCCTCCACTGCCTTAACCGAGTATTGAACTCACACTTTTTGGGTCTGTCACTGGATCTAACCAACGCCTTTATCCACTGTGCCATGTGTCCTTGATATTTGGGTATGAATTTCTGGATATTATAAACCTAATGTTTTCAGCAACCATTTTCACCAGTGCTCATATTGCAATTTTGCTGTTATCATTTCATGTTTTTACCAGAGCTCATATTGCAACTTTATCATCATTGCTTTTCTTTGGCACTCCTTATTACTGCTTCCCATATTGTATGTATTTCTATGCTTGGTCGGCTCAGGAGATTTTTGTGGCCTAGCATATGTGCTGGTTCCTTAAGTTTACGAATTTTCAAATCGTGTTCCTGAAAACCTAGCAGGCGGCTCGGAATAAGAAATGTTCGAATTCCACTCGAGTTCATTACATTCAGTTACGCTGAAATACCCACGAATATGGGTTAAATAGTAGGCCTAATTGAATAAGCGCCGTGGAAGAGTTTTAAGGAGGGGGAATGAAAAGTGACCATCTAGCAATTATAAGAATATTTGAAAAGCATTTTTTTTTAACAAAACCTTATTTAGCAAAACGTTAATATCTTATGACTACGCCCTTTGACTTTAGAACCTGAATTATTTTCTGTTGCAAACGTACACATCCCTTGTCATATTTCTCCCGGGTTTACATCTGAAGACAAAAAAAGGCCACCTTCCATTACAAACGAAAAGTGATTACCGAATACCAAAACAGTAACCTTTGCAGAACGGTAACTTGCATTGACTTACTAAAAGATCTATTCTTTTCCATTCTCGCCTGTTTATTTGTAGCTTTGGCGGTCAAATTCCGTTCTAGCCTCATTTGCTACTTCAGTGCAGGAAAAGTTCCGTTAATAACGAGAAAAGCACATTGAGTATAGAGTCACCAAACAAATTATCCGTTATCGCCAAACCCATGCGTCTGACACATTGAAATCTACAACCATTAATGCTATTCCAAACACAATTGCCGTCGTCCTACGGTTTTGACGCTTTACAATCCAGTCAATATAGCTTCTCCTCCTCCAAAAACAACAAAAACAAAATTGCTGTCGCTACGAAATCTAGGGATTTGAGTCTTTAAAATGGGTCGTAAGACATTCGTTGAAAATCCCAGACGAGTTCGCTGCAGAGCTGATGATAGAACATTCCGGAATTTAACTTCCGTGCTGTCTTTTTCATGATATAATAATTTTAGAGCTTTTGATAGTACAGAAACGTCGAAAGGTACGAAGTGTCAGTTCCTAAATTAAGTGGCAAAATATGTGAGAACGATCACTAACCGTCAGGAAAAACGAATGAAATGAGCAACAGAATACATGAAACCCGATTATTCAACTGTTATTTTTAAATGGGGAATGCCGTATTATAGTCTATCGGCCAAATGGATGGAGCTTAGGCTTAGCTGCTACTGGCGGAAGCCATCTTCAAAAAGTGGAAATTGTGTGGTCATTTGGTTGGGATTATAAGTGATGAATTTGTGATTGCAGATTGTATTATGTTTAGATTTGCGCTGACTTTTGAATGAAAAATAATGCTATCTAAGTGTCCATCATTTCTAAGAGGATATGAGGAATAAGCGGAATGAGGAATTGTTTGCCTCTCATCTGACAGTTTAATCCCATCTAAAAATCAAATTTTCTCACCTATAATCCCATCGTCAAACATCCCACTATCTCCGTCGTCTTGACGTATAAGTGGAATCATGGTTCAACACAAAACTAAAGTCCTCAGAATGCCATTCATCTTTACACATAGCAATGTCCCATCAAATTCGACAAAGAAAACTTATGAATATCCGAATAAATTGGCGTTGCAAATACGAATCGATAAAAAAAATTCTGAAGAAAAAAAATGACGATATTAAAAAAAAAAAGAAAAGTGGGCAAAATTAGTGCACAACAAATAAAAAAAATTGCGACAAATTGTTATTCACTTATCCGAAAAGTGAACAAAATCCCAATCTCATGAATAAATTGAAAATTCAAGGAACTTTTACTTAAAATTTTAATTTCAAATTGATACTTTCTCCAAATAAAAATCGGGTCTTATGAAATGCTAGGACTTCCTAACCATGAAATATAGTGTATATGTAACCGTACCATTGTTAGAAAACATTTCTTAGAGGTGGGATCGATTTATGAATTTCTGTTGCAAACAGTGCGAATGCGTAAACTTGTTAAGTACCCGACAGAAATAGATGACTGTATTACCGGTTAGCATCAATTAATTGTGACTTTTTCCTAGACAAATTTTCTGCAACTTTTTCATTACCAGACACGTCAAAAGGATTTTCTTTATGAACTGCCTTGTTTTTCTTTGACATTAATCTGAGGCTGATTATTTACTAAGGATTCTGAAGAGAAAGACTTGCATTGGCGAACGGAATTTGATTAGGAGAGATTACATTAGTCCGGATGTTATGCAATCTATAACAGAAACTGTCCACAAAAAGAAACGAATTTCTAATACATTTTTTCGACATACATTTTTTTTTTACATTTATTTCACTTTAACGTGGTCATTATATCTTTGACGGCGCAGCAAAGATTTTAATTTTAATTCCTTGTTTCTTTAATTTTGCGTAACCTGGTTAATGAAATAAAACTTAAATGTAAAATTTATAAAACTGTGGCCAATACATAGTGGATTAAAGGAATCTTTTGTTCTCCATGACAACACAATAACAAATACAGAAGTAACAAGAATAATAAAATTTGAGAACGCAGTTCGTCTGATTTACTGATCTGCCATATTTATCTAACCCTGAATCAATTTATTATTACCCTATTTAATCGCAGTAAAAAAACAAAACAAAAAAAACTTTGTGATGGACAACTTTCTCTTATGATTTAAGGGTCCTTGGAAAAATTGTGCGCATCAAAACCTTCGGAATTCTACTCAAAAGATATCGAAGAATTGCTGCAAATAATGTTGAATATATAAGGGAATAAAAATAAAATGTATTTTTTTTTTAAAGAAAAAAAATGATAAATAAAAACGGAAATTTTAACTTAAGCTATTATTTACATATATATTGTCTGAAATTTGCTATATTTATAGGCGATGAGTACTCTATATATTTGTGTGCATCTGTGTATATCTAAGTTAATTGTGTTTTGTCTTTTTCACCTTTTATCATATTAGTGAAAGTTTTAAAACTAGATATTTTCGCACCGATATGGTAAAGTAAACAGTAGTGGGAGAGCCCACTCGTCAACCGGCTGGCGGTTCATACACTAGACTAGCATTTATTGGTTTCTCCTGATAAATTTAGATAGCTATTTTTCGGTGTTGTAAAATATTTTTGTGTTGCTTAGGAGAAGCCATACCGGTTTCTGTCTGGAAAGAAGTTGGCTGCTTGTGTCTCTGAGTCAACAACGACAGGCGTGTGTCCATTCTGAAGAAGAAAATCCTTTTAGAAACTTGGAGGTGTTAATTTTAGGAACAGCCAGCTGCAATAAATTTGCTTTTTTATGTAGTAGCTTATTTCTTTTTACGATATCTTTGTTAATAGGTGACAGTGAAAAGACATGCGTATTTATATGATTACCTTGTATTTTTGGTCTGGTAAGGACATATCGAATGTTTAGTGTCCGGTCGGGACATGAACATGGGACGCCGAATTATTCCCCATACTGGCTAAACAAACGACTTGAGCAAAACAGAAGGATATTCAAGGCTCATTCGTGAGACAAAAAAAAATCTGGCCCCATGTATCGATGGGGTGTACAGGGAGGAGTTAAGTTTGATATCGCTAGAAGCTACTTAGTTGCTAACTATTCTTTGGCTTTGGGTTGTGGGGATTTCTCTTCCCATTTTAGTGAGAGCCTTCATTGTAACCTGGACAATCATACCCGGTGTAATTGCGGTCGGTATAGTCATTGTATGGATAAAAACTTCACCCAGAGTTTAACCATCATACTATGAGCGGAGTTCACCCGCCTTCGTGATTTCTAATTACCCACCAGTTGATTCTTTACCTTTCTCAGTATTTATACTAATTATTTATTCGGAACTATTTTCCAAATTCACTGGTCATTATTTTCTTTCTTTAAAATGGATACTTAATGAATTTTCTTTTTCGTGTCACCTATAGACGATTATGGTTATCTGTAAATTCCTATTATTTGCAGCTCTTTTTACTACGCTTGTTCTACCATTCATTTACATAAGCTAGTTACATTGGTTACTCGCTGCTTTCCTATATACTATGTGAGTGCCAATTCTTTTCAGGTCTTTTCTCATTATGTCGCCTAGAAATAATATCGATAGTTGTATGCCGAAAACGTTTAATTCAGTATAGTTTAGTCCATACAAATGCCTTAATTGGCGGAATGATTTCCATATAACAAGCCAGAGTCCATGTAAAATAAACTTTTGAAAAATAGTTGAATACTGAACGCCGTTTTAAGAATTCTCTAGATTGTTCATTTCCCCAAAATGAATCGCTATTATTTTCAATATAATTCTGAAGCACATTTCTTCTTTCTCTTTATTTTCTTTTTTTTCACTTGCCTGTGAAAGACATCACTTAGAGGTCGAAGAAAGCAATTTTTTTTTATTTGTCTCCACACACCATATGTGCCGTAAAACGTTCTACATAGGAGATGTTCCGTCGTCATTTGCATTACCGCCGGATGATTTAACATATTTCAAGGCCAGAAAATGGAACAGAAAATACAAATTGCTTGTGAAATTATTTTTCAGGAAACAAGTGTAGAACAGAAATAAAATTTAATGGTATTTGCTGGCTTTCCAAGCATGTTATTGTATTGATCATATCCGAAGCAGCTAGTCTATTTAAAATTATATCACATCCTCTATCAATCGAAACCAAATTTCGGGGAGAAGTGCAAATAGGTAAGGCAGGGTCGGGGGTGTACAAATACAGTTGGTTTTACTCGGGTGCATGACTTAGTCCAATAAATTTTCATTATTTTTTTGGAAAAAATAAATGTTTTATTATTTAATATACAAAATACTTCCACTATTTTTAAAACAAGTTAATCAACAATACTGTGAGGATTTCAACAGGCGTTTCATAAAAATCTCTGGCTAATATAAAATTAGGGAATAACAACAATCACAGTATCTACAATACTTTTTAAGTGGAAACACCATAACATTTCACTCTCTTTCATTCATATATAAATATTTATATATATATATATATATATATATATATATATATATATATATTTGTATACTCATATGTATATATATTCTTTTTAATATATATATACACTAATATATAATTCTTTTTAATTTCTCACTCTTTCTCTCATTTATTGGCGTTCGCATCGATCTTTTTGATCACTTACTGCTTGTTACT
The DNA here is from genome assembly GCA_963932145.1 of Acanthosepion lycidas. NCBI lineage: Eukaryota > Metazoa > Mollusca > Cephalopoda > Sepiida > Sepiidae > Acanthosepion > Acanthosepion lycidas. The sequence goes on along the minus strand of OZ010607.1, from coordinate 61,160,918 downwards.
AAAGAAGTCAGTGAAATACTCATTGCGCATCGATTTTTTATCTGTTTGTTTGAATTATTTTTCTCTCTGAAAAGTACAACTTAATGTTTTCCATTGATTATCCAAGCGCGTAATTCAGTTTGCGTTTTAATTAGTGTTTCCATGTATTTTATTGTCGTTACTAATTCTATATCTTAATATTCCAATATTTCTCGGGTCTATCAGACATAATTAGTCTTCTTTCCTTTGTGACCGTCAGTAATGATGTACGATCCTGTTTGAAAAGATGGCCGCTTATTCAGCATTCAGGTTTTCATTGTCAGAAATAGAAATCTTTCCGCATTGAGTTATTTCTGACTTGTTGAATAAAAGGAGATGGTATCTTGTTATATTAATCAAAATGAATTATACCCAGCGCACATATAAATTCCTGCATCTCATGGACACTCAAAACTGTTTTTGTCGACTGACTTTAAAGACATACGCTCTACTCTTTTGCCAAATACAAGTACTGTCTTGAATAGTTATACCGGTGGGATTTTTTATTGCTAATAAAATAAACGTGCCGGTTCAAATAAATGTTCCACTAGGAATGTTCATATAAGTTTAATAAATCTGAAACAGAATAATGGTGCCGAGGAGAAAATTATTTTAAACTTATAAACATACCATACCAAATAAGCACTGTGCCAGCGAGGAAAATTGAATTGTACTGGTAACTGTATTAGCAACACATCTGAACTGTTATGTAATATCAGTGCTGCTATATAGCAATGAATGCTGAACAATCTTCTCACAGATGAAGAAGAGATTTGAAGCAACAGAAATGTGGTTTGGTTATTTGATGGCCTGGGTTATTTAATACCGACAAGATTTTGAGGATAAGATTCGTATGAATAGAGCATGTATTCTTTGTAAGAAATGAGTTTGTAGATCAAGATTTATTATCGTATCTTCGAAAGATTGTTTTTGTCTAGAGTCAGATATATTGCAGGTATTTTTACTATAAAAATCTATTTTTATACTTTCATAATGTGTCGACCCCAGTTTGAGTGTTAATTATTTGTCCAAAGCTGGGACCGTAACAGATGCTACCACCTAGAGTCAAGGTGAACCTGAAAGCAACAGAAATTAAGAGATAATTCCACTTTTGATCAGATGCTTTGCTTGCCGGATGAAGTTTATCGTCATACATAGCACGCACAGAAATGTCGTTCTGGAGAAGGACGCTGAGATTACAGTGAATCGAATATGTGAGCAACGACGAAGTTTTAGAGAAAATGTAAACAAAAAGGACACTTATACTTAACATCAGGAGGAGACCGTTGAAATTTCTTGGGTATTTAACGAGGAAAGCGATTCCTGAAAATTTAATACAGCGCAGTACAGGCAAGTGGGATAGAGGAAAACAAAGCATAACTTAGCTTGCGAACTTGAGTAAATGGTTAGTGGACAAAGTTTAAGAAAGATAACAAAATTTATTAATAGCTACAAAAAACGGAAAATTTTAGATTTTTGCCTTTATTTCCTGAGTATTCTAGGACAATTGGCAAGTGATTGCCACTGGTATCTGCCAGTACCTTCCAAAAGAAATCCATATAAATTGATGGATCACTTAGGGATACGTCTGTTGTAGAGTAACTGTCAGAAAATGGATTTATCTTAGGGTTTTATCATTATAAATGCATAGGTCGTTGTTAAAAATAGTTTTTAACGTCCCTCCCTTTTGGTTTGAGTCTTTACAAGACTATATGGTGCTGTGACAGTTAAAGTCCCCTAGTATCATAAAAGAGGCAGCGAGTTGCCTTATGATTTCAGGAATTTCAGTTTTATTTACTGGTTTATTCAATGTGATATATACTGACATGTGTAGGCTCACTTTAACAGCAGTCGCCTGTTAAAGTAGTTTCTTAATCTCTTTTACTCAGTTTATTCATTTTATCATTTTGCTTAAGGAATATTTTATGAAGACAAACACTAGGCAGTGATAAGTCTGTTATTAGCAAAAAAAAACAAAAAAAAACAAACAAAAACTATTCATTTATATTTGCCTTTATTCCGCGTCAGTTCTATTGAATTATTTGATACATAATTGAGAAATGTTTTCGGAATTTAGCTTAGTATGTGGTTGAGATTTAGTTTTCCGAGGTTTGGGACATTTGTTTTATCTGGTTTTCCATTTCTATTTCGTCCAGTTTGTCAAATCGGTTTTGCAGAGGAATTTGGTCACTGTGAATTTCTGGATTTTGTTTTGCTGGTTCTGTTTTTTTTTTGGGGGGGGGGGGAAGATAAGTTCCTAAGTCAATTTTTGATGCTTTTCGGTGAACGAATACTAGATCGCGTTGACCTTTTGTATCTTTGAGATTTTGTATTTTTTGGAGTAGTTTGAGTTTAAGCGGTAGATTTTGTATTTGTTTTTTTTTTATTATTTTAATTCTTTCATTGTCTTTCTTTTGAGGTTCAATCTGCACTATCTCTTCGGAGTATATGTCCTTCAGGTAGTTCTGAAATTTGGGCCAGTTATTTGGTCCCAAGTGTATGAGCTTCTCAATGAGGGCACTGTATTTGTCAAGTTGACTGGTATTCGTTGTGGTCCTTCCTTGTGTTAATTTTGCAGAGGAAAAGCCTTTCATGTAGCTTTCTCCAATTTGCCTTGCCTCCACGAATGAGACATTTCATTTGTGTTTCAGCTCAACTATCTCCTTTTCCATTTCCTAGAAGTCGAATGATTGGGAATATACTGGGTGGTTCTCCTGGTGGTTGGCACATGTAATTTCATAGTGGCATTCTTCTTCTGTGTGATCGGAATCCCTTTAGTCACATTTTCCACATGTTGGGCGACACCTGAAACTAAGCCTATGACGGTCAAATTTTGCGGATTTGAAGTACCTTAGTGGAGCAGGAATATATTGTTCCACTGACACTATGTTGGACGCGACTTTTATTTTTCTAGGAATTTAAAGTTTGACAAAAGTAAGGATATACGTGTCTGTTATAGGTTGTCCTTTCGTTTTTATTGTGACTCTACGGTAAGCAAATGCAAATCTCTGCCTTTAATGACTCCCTTAGAAGTGTTGAGTCTTTCATAGGGAGGGGGCTTTTTATTTTGATGTTATGGAAAATCATCTTGATTAAACTTTCATCATGCTTTCTACTTTCCACATCTACTAGAAAATTGCCATTTCTCAATTTCTTACCTGTTTGGGGGTGAAATCCGGTTGGATAATACTTGTTCAAGAAAAGGGAAAGTTTTGATCAATGAGTTTCATCTCGGGGCGTGATCCCAATAAATAGTGGAAATTTAATTATTTTTCAGAATCAGTCTTAAAGATATCTTCAGAGTTTTTATTTTGGTTATTCATAATTTTTATGTAAAACACTGACAGTGTTCCCCACACACCTAAGAGTCCAGCACTGGGGCATGTCAAGAGGGAAAACTAATCGCCTTGACAGGTCAGTGCTATACAAACCAGTATACTCGTATTTAAGAGAAACTCTGAGCATCCGTTAAACTGTTTGTTGCACTTCTCAAATAAGCGTACAAACAGATATGTTTACCGCCATGTCTAAGTCTACATCTTTTCGAACAGATTTACTCTCAGCCATCGCCTTTAAATTGAATAGAGATGGTATTTTAACCCGGTAGATATTTGGGGTATTGTATTTCGTTATAAAGTACTCCCTAAATTAATTTAGTTATAGACGATGAGGCTTGGCATGACCAGCCAATTGATTGCATCAGTCAATCCGACCACTCGTCTACCTCAAGTAAGGGCCAAAGTGGGGTGTTGGGAATCAGAAGTATCTAACCCTGACTGCTAAAACTCTCAACCACCAGACATTACGGGTTGCCACTCACGGAAAACAGGTGGCCTCATTTGGGGTGGGGGATCTTACTCATCTGCAGAGGTGCAGTCGGCGTAATCTGAAACCCCAGCCGACAAGGTGTAAATAACCATGTAAAGTGTATTTTTTTTTAAAATAAGAAGTAACTTTTAAAGTTTTAATTCGAGACTTTGTACATATTTTGGTGTGTGTGTGTGTGTGTGCGCGCGCGCTTGTGTGTCGTGCAGTGGTTAGCTATATGGAAAGAAGTTAGTCGGTTCGAATTCCGCCTGAGGTATATTTATTTTCATAAAATTACTCTTGAGTAGCATATTAATTCATCTATTCTGACACATTTCTTTCGTGTTGAGGTAGCGACCAATCTAGGAGAAGGCAAACTTGAAATTTAAACTACAGCCTGAAGAAGAACGGGCCCTGTGAGGTTAACTTGCCCTGAATTCCAAACTATGGCTCAAGTACTCGTGATTCCATTACGGTCCTAAAGACTTACATAACTCGTAACGTGATGTATATCAATCTTACTGTGCTTTTTAAAAAAGGAAAACATTATCAAAATTTTGCAATATTTTACAATAAACGCTCTGGATCACTTAGTGCGAATCGCCCTCGCTACAGAAATAAGTATCTGCGAGACTAACTAACCGAGGCTATTAGTGTTGTACAAGTCTCCATCTGTGTGGCGCCAAATAAGGAACATTACTCCTAAAGTATTATTTCCATTACATTAAGACGTGGCACTCTGTCTATGCCTGATGATTATAATTGTAGTTCGACATCATTGTAGTTCTTGAATAAAAATTCAGAGATTTTAGAATAAAAGCAAAACTGTTCCGAAGGCGTCAAATTGTCTTGAAATGAAAGATTTCGAAATGTCAGACTCGACATCCATATTGAAATAATCTTCAATTGTAATTGAAGTTAATCAGACTGAAAACATTCAAATTATTGTCACAAATCAACATTTCCGTAATTATCACCGTTACACACTTTAGAGTAATTAATACAAAGATTCTTAATAATGACAAAGTCTCTATTTAACTGAAAAACGTTTATAACATTTGAAATGTTACACAGAAAATATATATAGGCAACAATACAGGTAAAATTATATTGAAAGTGCGTGAATTGCGAAGAAACTATTTAAAAATATATCAATACTCTTCCCATTTGATGTTGCATTTATACAAATACTCTTGAAAAGATATGACGTCACTTGTCCAGCTGTGAGTTAATAACAGGTCTTCGGGCTTTGATTGGCAACCAGCCTTGGGGGTTAGGCCTAGAAACTCCATCCTCCCACCGAAAATAATCTATTTGCTACAGAAATCAAAGCAAACAATGTGGTGAGACTACGCTGCACAGGAAAGACTACAAGGTTAACATAATAATCTTCATACTTTTCCCAGTATAATTTGAATGGAACAAATGTCATATTCATGGAAAACAGGAGAAAGTCAAAGACATTTTGCTTTTTAGGAACATTATATAAAGCAGATATTTCATACAGGACAAGCTTCTTCAATGATGAGGAAATAAGTTTGATGACTGAAGGCATTGCATCGATTATAATTTATCAATTTTATTCATTATTTAGAGACGGTTTTATTTAATTTTGTGGTGCTTGCATGGCAAATAATTCGATATTTGTGTATATTTTGCGTTTGATCTGAGATTTGATCTAGGGTCCTGGCAGACCATAAAACTAATTTGTGAAAATGAACCTTGCATCATAGCAAAACAGCAAATCAATTCCTGTATGGCCTTTTGTCGTAGAGAATCAAAACTTGGAAACATCTATCGACCTTACTTCCCAGTGAATACGTGTGTTTCTTTTTAAATTACTTAACTGATGTCTGCTGTTCATTTTTTTTTTATACATTTATATTATATACCGGATTTAAATGGAGGCATAAATTGCTTAAATTCCTTTGTTTTTTAAGCCTGTTATTGGCTATTACGTAAGCAATTATATTCGCAAGACTAATGTGACAATGATCGAGTGACACATTTAAAATCCTCTGATTTCTGTACACGGCCCTTTATGAATTATTGTACAAGTAAAACATCAACAAACTTCCCAAATCACAGTTGAACTAAAGAATTCTTGTGCACCCAATACAAGTTTCAGCAAAATTGTTTCATTTAATTCTCGTATTCCGGCACGATGCTTGTTTCTTGGTGTTTTTCTTCTTCGTATAGCAGCTTTATCTGAAAATATTTCGTCAAAAGATTGTAAAATAAATACTAGTGAAACATTCATTTAGGCTGGCACAATTATTGTATAAGTTTAGGTAATTCCTACTATTCCAGACGTCAGTTATATTTGGCAAATACGCCATATCTGCATCATGGCATACAACCCTTATTTGACACTGATTAGGATATGTATTTTTGAAAAAAAATACAATATGTGGCACAATGCCAAAAAAAGAGGGATAGAAGAAGGCTAGGCTTTTTCTGTCTTATAGTTAAGCTTAGCTAGCCACTGGCCCAAACACACCACAATCTATTTTACACCAAAGCAACACATTCTTACTTACAATTCTTACTACTGCCACCATAATACTTCTCAATGAAGTTCTAACTATTACATGTATTTACATCTGGCATCTCGTCTACAGTCACTCTCTCACAGACGCGCCGTCGCCTCTCTCTGTCTTTTCTACAAATACTTTCATGGTAATTGCTCCGCTGAGCTGCTTTCACATGTTCCCAGACTCCATGAATTCAAGCGCCCTACGAAGCTGGCATCCCGATCTCACTCTTACATTGTCGAAACTCCTAAATGTAGCCGTCTCTTCTACTCCAATAGCATCATATCTCGCACCTCTCGCCTGTGGAACACCCTTCCCTATTACTGTTTCCCTGAGAGCTATAATCTCCAACTATTCAATTGTAATGTCAATCGACATCTCCAGTTGCCTTGATCTATCCACTATCCGTCTCCTCATCCCTTCTTCTACATATAAATAGAGCGTTTAGTTGGAGCCAAGAGTCAGCAAGAGTCGTTCAAGTTTTGACCGAATGTTCGGTTATACTCTCTTCCTACGGACGGGAGGAACCCGAAGGAGGCTACGCCGAAGGGCGGAGTCTCCTTCGGGGAGGTAGACCGGCCCTGAACACGTTTATACGGGTTCAATGGGCATATTTTTGGCCGAGTCCACGGGCTCGGAATGCCCACGTTAAAAAAGGCCTTGTGCCACATGACACCCTCGTGGTGGGGTGACTGAATATCGTCAGCAAGAGACGCAAACGAAACGAGACAGCAGCAGACAAAGGAGTTGCTGAACATCACATTACCTGCTGCCAACCGTCCACATTGTGATGTTTTTTTTTTGTTTTTTTTTTAACCCGCTCCCAAGTAATAGAAGAAAGTTAAAGTGCCACGATGAAGATTTTAACGGGAAAGATTCATTTTGTTGTATATACAGCTATTTAAACCAATGGAAATTGAACCCAATTTTTCGTTATTTTCCTATGCCATTTTTTTTATCGCCAGGGGAAGCGATCTTTGATCTTTTGTAGCACGGTTCCGCCACGGCCCGAGCCAGCAGCCAAGTACAAATGAAATTCGATCTTCACTACTCTATCATCAAGGAACATAAAGTGGAACAGAAGCTGATGAAGGAACAAAGCAGAAAGCAAGAAAACCATCAGCTGACCGACGTGGGAACAACCCAGGATCGAACCGGGCCGGCCCAGTTTTAATAAGAGCAAAGAAAACCAATTTTATTGGAATACTGATTTAAAATAAATGCTGAGTATATTATTAGGTTGGTGCAAAAATAATGACGTAATAATGTCATTATTACGTCATTATTTTTGCACCAACCTAATAATTTAAAACCAGAATCCTATCTTTGACTATCACTTTTCGAAGCATGGCTTATCTTGGTTAGAATTTTTCTTAAAAGACCCCAATAAACATTCGTGTCGTTCATTATTTCTGTTAAGTCAGGTTTTATACAGGGTGCCTCTAAAGACTGGACGCATAGGCAAAATGCATATTCTCATAAAATTTTCAACATTTTATTGAATTTGAATATTAAAATAACATCTTCAATATGATTTCCATCATTTGTGATGCAAAGATTGATGCGCTTTGCAAGATGCACGTAAACTTGATGCAATAACTCTACATTGTCGTCAATTTTAGCCATATTCACTCTTTATGCGTTTAATTAAGTGCGTTGCTTCTGTGATTTTCATGGGTTACCTCTTCTCCTTTAGCATACCCCCAGATTCTTTCTTCTTTCGACAAAACCACGTTTAATCTGTGCAAGTAATACATATAGATATATATAAATATATATATATGTGTAGTTCATGAGATTTCCTATATGTCCAGGCTTTAAGGACACACCCTGTAGTTTCTCTCTGACAGACGCACCGTCGCCTCCCTCTGTCTGTTCTACAAATACTTTCATGGAAATTGCTCCGAGGAGGTGCATTCGCTGGTTCCCAGACGTCATGAGTTCAAGCACCCTACGAGGCTGGAATCCTGCTCTCACCGCTTCACTGTCGAAACTCCTAAATGTAACCGTCTCTTCTACTCCAATAGCTTCATGTCTCGCACCTCTCGCCTGTGGAACTCCCTTCTCTATTCCAGTTTCCCAGAGAGCTATAATCTCCAGCTATTCAAGTGTAATGTCAATCGACATCTCCAGTTGCCTTGATCTATCCACTACCCTTCTCCTCATCCTTTCTTCTATCACTCCTATCTGATCTTGCTCTAAATTTTCTGTAACCCCTTGCATCCTAGTGGCTTCCCGCCTTGCTTGGGGTGAAATGCTTAAAAAAAATATCTTCTCATGCATTACTCTTGTTTACTCAACTAGAAAATAAGTCACTACTTGGTAAACACCACAAAGATGTGATTTTCAAGAAATATTTTAATTCATTACAAACTATATATGCGGGATTAAAAGTTTCATACGTTTGAAAGTTCGATTATGCATTTATTTTTTTTTATAATTACAACGCATTTTTGTACAACGGTCTTGTATATATACCTACATTATTTTAATTCACTAATAACTCCTGTTATAGCTGGTCGTTTACCAATGTATCTTACAGCAAAGAATATAGTCTAGAAATCCATTAAGAGAATCGAAACTTCTACAAATACTGCAGGAAACTTTCTCGTTGAGATCTAGACTCTATCCTGCAGACATTAGGAAGTGATAAATGCAGACCTTTCGGGAAACGGACAAGGATAAGTCAAAATAGCTTTTTTGACAAACTCCCAGTCATGCTTGGAAACATTATCGGCATCTTACTTTGTTCAGAGACTATTCTTTGATTGGATCATGAATCTATCAGTCCTGCTACAATTCTCCAAACGACTTCGTTGACATACTTTTGACAATGTCTCTTTGGTTGTTTTGTTTTTCTTTGTTACTCCGAACATTTCAACAACTTGGGGATTTTCCTCTTCTGTGCTAACGCATTTTTTCTTCTCATTAAAAACGAAAAGTTGAGTTGTGAAAGAATAGAAATGTTTGCTTGTAATATTAAGGATTTTTTGAATTTCCACTTTACTGTAAAGTGGGACGTTTCATATCTTAACAACATACGAATTGGAATGATTACGTGCGTTTTCGTTTGAATTTATCCCGCCTCTAGTTTCGACTAAGTGAAATATATATTCGTCTATATTATAAAATAAAATACCGAAAGCATAGATAAGAGAAAATGAAATGGTTTCGCCTCCGCTTGTAGAAATAAACCCGGCCCAATGAAGTTTTGATGACATAATAGGAAAAATATAGTATAAATTTGATAGCGGGACATGACATGTGTATAAAACTTTTAACCATGCAGTGATTAATGGCCTAGAAAGATAGGATACTATTATCTTCAATGTAGTAAATATTCAAGGGAATACAAGGAATATATCAATTCTGACAGTATTATGTAAGGACTTGATCCAAGATGCTCCAACAAAAGTTAGCATCAAATCACGTCAGCTGAGCAACCTATCAGGTACCGACTGTACGGTATACAATTTCAAAGTTTTCGATTAAAAATGGTTTTATTATTTCACCCCATGACCCCCAGGTCATGTGGGGAAAAGGGTATTACTGCTGGACCTTGTAGTCTGCTTGCAAAAGTCGGGGTTCCAGTTTTTACGGGCATAATTAATGAGTGAAGGAGACCGCTTAAAATCAGTGTTTTTGCAATCTGCTGGTGTCTGTGTAATGTTTTGTTTAGTGTATTTTGTAAGAATTCTCACGTATCATCTGGTTGCAAGATGTTTAAATTATCCATGCTGATAAAGGCTACAAGATAATGCAACTAAACATCATGCGCCGATTAAATAAAACTTAGAACACTCACTTGATTTCCAGGAGTTGCCTTGTTCTCTTGCACAACGACAGACTTAATGAATATTGATCATGTGTGTCACATATTACTAGCATTCATTCATGGCAAATGTAACTCTATTATCGACGATCCTGGAAGTTGGATGAATATAAATACCCACTCAAGGATTCTCGTGCCTCGCGGATCTCATGCTACGTCGTGTAATCGCCGTTCTTCAGACAAAGTAGTACCATGCCTGCTATTAAGACGCTGTCCCTTTGACAGTTCAGTTTAAATTCAATTCTCAAAAGCCATCGATTAACAGTGTTACATTTATTCATAACAATCCGCCATTTGTGTGTAATTGAAAAAGTAAAACGTCCCCATAATTTTTGATTCTGTGATAAATAAAAAAAAACGTCGTACAAAACGAGCCTATGAAAGACTAATTGAGAATTGAATTATCACAGGACATTATCGAACTTTACGTTCCACTGTACAAGAAATCTGTACTTAATTACTCACATTGTATACAGATATGGACAGTGTTTTAAATTAATTTCAATTTTTGTTTGCAATATTCTTTTTCGATCAGTCACATTTGTTTCTAATTTTTTCTCTCCCAGTTCTATTTCCTTTCTGACTAGCTTCCATTTAACGACCCCTGATGTTTTGTTCCAAATCAGTATTTTCGAGTAATTCTTTAAATTAAATTTCGAAAATATCAGGAAAAAACTCTCCATACATTTTATTCGCTATTAAAATTTTGAATGTATTGTAAGGAATTATTGCATATGTGATTTCTTTCATCTCTTAGTATTTGTCATGAAGACAAGTTTTGCATAGAAATGGGCAACTGATTTTTAACGAAAATATCAATGTCATTTTCACGCAATGACAACAAATCCCTGAACCGGAAGTTGTCACCGAACGTTTCCTACACTTAGATTAACATTTATTCTCCTTTTTCCTTAAATAATCACTCGCTCCGTTCCTCAAGATTGTCAGTAAGATAATTAGTTTTTTTTTTTTTATCTTGTGTAACTATCGGCCATCTACTCACTTAAATGAATTGCATTTCGTCACAAGGAAATATCATAAAATAACCAACTAGGTAGATTAAGAATCAGATATTCTTTAACATTAACAAGATTCTAAAAATAGCATAGACGATATCAGAAGTTTAGACATTAAGTTCTCTTTTCTTAATCAATAGCCTGTCATTTTACTTTGATGTTTGCTCTCTATCGATCGTTGCTTTGATCTTTATCCGTTCTTTATAGACAGGATTTCAATAACTTTATTTTATGAATACTAAATGGCAGTATATTCTATAAATTCATTTCTATTTCACATCCAATTCGCTTATGCCTGGCTTTCTCTCATCCTCTTTTTAAATCCCTTTCTTGTCTCTTCCCTAAATTATATGATTGCAGCTTTCTTTCTATTTGCTTCTAAAAGATTTATTTACGATAGCATACGTGTATTTAAATAACGACTTTTAAAAACACTATATTTTTGTTCTATTCAAGGACTCACCTTACCTTCAATAGCGATGTATTTTTGCTACATGTCGCATTAATAATAAAACTTCTTGTTACATGTAACATTAAAGTTCAAAAACTACCTGGTTTCACTAGCATTTCATCTTTATAGATTGATTAAATATTTTTCAGAAATATTTTTATTTTAGCTATGTTAAGGATTTGAACTTGTGGGTTGTCCCATTTGGCTTTGCCAGAAAGCGCCCGTTAGGGGTTGGTATTTAACTATAAAAATGCAAACATATTTTCTCTCTTTTTCCACTTGCTTCCAGATACAGTTGCACATAGATAAAAAATGCTGCCGCTGAGCGCGCTTTCATTTCCTTGGTCCTCTGTTGACTGAACTCACACGCGCGTGCACACACACACAGATATATATATATATATATAACACATTCTTATAACTATTTTTAATGAATTTTGTTTTAAATTCCATTTTTTTTTCTGATTTTTACTTGGGCTCAATAATTTGTGGCACAAATGTTCCAGGAGCCTATAAATATTTACTATAAACTGTATACATGTTCGTATCAAAAGAACAAAATTCCACAAAATCGTGACTTAATTATAACAAAACATCATAGAATTCAACAACAATCTCTCATTGAACGCAGACTTAAAAAGACAGACGTGGATTTTGGAAAATATAAATAAATTGTAAATAAATTCGGACATTTTGACAAACATATGAGATAGAAAGAGAACCTGTTTAATTCTGATAAAATACAATCCATTTCTTTTAATAAATAGAATGATTTTCTTGCGCGATTGATTTCAATTGTGGCAAAAGAGTATTTAACACAAAACTTAAGAGATACAAAACAAAAATTCTCGTTTTTCATAATTTGATCTAAGCTACGTCTGCCTATTCTCTTAGTAATGTTTCTTTCAAGACCAGAAAAAAAAGCACATCACATCAGATGCATTTTTCTGGTTGTTCACTCTAATTTCTTTTATCGGTAGCGGAAGTTCTTATGTGTTTTGATGCATCTGTCTAACAATAATAGACAATTGCTTTCGAAAGTGTCTACTTTCTTAAAAACGTCATAACACTCAAATGTTATTTACGCTCACGCTTAGGTGTTAATTAATTGCATATTTATGATTTACGAAATGATTAAGTTGTCCTTTTACTCCACAGAATTTTTCTCTTTTTCCGCTGGCATAATAAGATGGGAATAATTGTTTGTTGAATAAACTGCCTTAAAATAGGGGAACCTCATACTGAATGCTTAATTGTATTTACGTACTTTGTGAACAGTATTGATGTGATGCAAGAGTAATGATACGTGCCTGTAGTTGAGAAATTACCGACATACTTAGTAAGGAATAAAGTTAGGCAATCTCCCAGATATAATTTGCAGAAACTATTCCACGTGTGACGTTTATAAAGAAATGTATATATCACGTAGAAACGCCAAACAGAATTCAGTCGCAAGTGACTTACTCGTAGATTTGTCCAAATTTGGACCACACAAACTTGATAGAAAATTGGATGAATGAAAATTCCCTTACTAAAGTAAATTGCACGAACCGAACGTTAAAAGAAGATATCTACAAGTTGCTACATACAAAACCAAATCCTGCATCTATTTTGTGTAAAAAAATGCCAAATAAACGTGACACGATAACCGTACTGTATCTGATGCATACGCATTAATATTATCCATCGTAAATAGTTATATGGAGATGAATGCATACAATTGCATTTATCCCCCTAAAGGACAATCTTTGTCGACATTTATAATCAATTTTCCCCTTTTCGTGTCTATGTATCTGTTTAATAAACTTGTAGAGTAAGCGAAAGTCAAGTGCATCAAATCAAATGGCAAAAATAAACATACCACGCGAAAGCAGCGCGAAGCCTTTGCGTGGTATGTTTATTTTTGTCATCTGAACATTTGATTTGAAGTTTAACTTAAGTTTCGCTTACTCTACAAACTGATTTAATGAGCAACTGATAAAGGCTTTGTTTTCTCTTAGAATTTTTACGAAATGAAGTAATGATAATAATAATGCCTTTTTTCTTCGTTCCCAGTTCGTTTACAGTCATTCGTAACTATGTTTGACATGATTTTTAATGAATATTCTACGTAAATTTAAGCGCAATATCGCAAAGTCCACCTTTAGAGCAAGCCTGTAACTCTCATTCAAATAACTTGCGAAATGGCAAACCTGCAACTATCGTTCAAACAACAAATCTAGGTACCACCACTTTTTCGCTGAAAAAGACAGCATAGCATGATGAAAAAGGTCCCAAACTTAATAAAAAACGAAGTTATATATGTTAAGACGAAAGACCAAAGTATTTTTTTATTATTTTATTAAATTTTTTAATCCTTTTTATTTGGTTAAAAAATATTTTTTTACGTCAGCAGTCTACGTAATATCTACCATTATTGTTATAACGTCTTTTTTCACGTGAAAACACATTGATTTGGAAATTCTTGCAAAAATCAAATAACTGTCGGATTTTAATGAAACTTTCAGGAATTATTTACAAATGAATGAAATTATTTTGATTATTTTTTAGAAAATTTTGGTAGTTTTTTTTACATATGTTACCCCCTTTTAATTAATTTCATGAAATTTAGAGAAATTAAATCCCAATTTCACAATTGGTTTTATTAGTTAAAAGCAGGACTCCTTTGAGATTAAATCATCATTTTTTTTTTAAACAGGAAATCCACCTACCGAAAATCTGCTCTGAATTGTAAAATAAAAAAATGCAATAAAACTATGACATAATTTAATTAGGAAAGCTTTTAATTGCTTTTAAAAATAAGATTTGTCTGAAGAAAAATAAATTTTCGATGAATAATGAAATTTTACAAGACTTATTTTCATTTTTCAAAATTATAATTATAATAATGTATATTATCATAAAGCGTTTCAAATCCTCTATTACTTCAATCTGTTTGGGTGATATTGTTATTAAATAAAAACTATATTTACGAATTAAAAATTGAAAAGATTATATAAAAGTTGTTTATATCCAATATTTTTTTAATTTTAATTTATTTTAGTGCATAAGCATTCCGATTTTGTAAGTGTTATGGTCCGGTTCCTTGTACCACGGTGAGATAGTCCAATAAAAAAGAACTCGAACACGGGTATGGAATAACAGAGAAATATTACAAACAGGAATATATACAGAGAAATAGAAGTGATAGTATGAACAATCAGGTTTAGTAGAGAGAACTATGTAGTCTCGGCCAGTATCACTATTCAAATGTCTTGTAGTAATTGTCTGAACGCGACTCTGTTTTGGACTGCCTCTGACTCGACTCCTGATTCGACTTGAACTACTGAGTATATTTCGTCACCCCCCTCCCACGTGGGCATCATATGGCAAAAGGTCGGTTATTTATTGTGGGTTCTCCGAGCCTGTGGGTTCGGCCCCAAAATATGCCCATTGAACCCATATAAACGGGCTCAGGGCTGGTTTACCTCCCCGAACGAGACGCCGCCCCTCGGCGTAGCCTCGTTCGGATTCCTCTCCGCCCGAAGACAGAGATTTCAACCGAATAGTCGGTCAGAAAGTGAACGACTGACGATATTCAGTCACCACCCCCACGAGGGCGTCATGTGGCACAAGGCCTTTTTAACGTGGGCTCTCCGAGCCCGTGGACTCGGCCAAAAATATGCCGATTGAACCCGTATAAACGGGTAGGTTTACTTCCCCGAAAGAGAATCCGCCCTTCGGCGTAGCCTCCTTCGGGTTCCTCTCGCCCGAAGGCAGAGAGTTCAACCGAACAGTCGGTTCAGAAGTGAACTGCTGACAAACGATATTCAGTCACCCCCACCACTGGGGCGTCATGTGACACAAGGTCGGTTATTTATTGTGGGTTCTCCGAGCCCGTGGGCTCGGCCCAAAAATATGCCCATTGTACCCGTATAAACGGTTTCAGGGTCGGTTTACCTCCCTGAACGAGACTCCGCCCCTTGGTGTAGCCTCGTTTGGGTTCCTCCCCACCCGAAGACAGAGAGTTCAACCGAACAGTCGGTTCAGAAGTGAACTGCTGACAAACGATATTCAGTCACCCCCACCACTGGGGCGTCATGTGACACAAGTTCGGTTATTTATTGTGGGTTCTCCGAGCCCGTGGGCTCGGCCCCAAAATATGCCCATTGTACCCGTATAAACGGTTTCAGGGTCGGTTTACCTCCCTGAACGAGACTCCGCCCCTTGGTGTAGCCTCGTTTGGGTTCCTCCCCACCCGGATGCAGAGAGTTCAACCGAACAGCCGGTTCAGAAGTGAACTACTGACTGACGATATTCAGTCACCCCCCCCACGAGGGCGTCATGTGGCACAAGGCCTTTTAAACGTGGGCTCTCTGCGACCGTGGGCTCGGCCAAAAATATGCCCATTGAACCCGAATAAACGAGTTCAGGGTCAGTTTACCTCCCCGAAAGAGAGTCCGCTCTTCGGTGTAGCCTCCTCCGGGTTCCTCCCGTCCGTAGGAAGAGAGTACAACCGAACAGTCGGTAGTGAACTACTGAATGACGATATTCAGTCACCCCCACCCCACGAGGGGGTCATGTGGCACAAGGCCTTTTTAACGTGGGCACTCAGAGCCCTTGGGCTCGGCCAAAAATATGCCCATTGAACCCATATAAACGGGTTCAGGGCCGGTCTACCTCCCCGAAGGAGACTCCGCCCTTCGGCGTTGCCTCCTTCGGGTTCCTCCCGTCCGTAGGATGAGAGTATAACCGAACAGTCGGGCCTGCGTGTGCTCATTCCGGAACTTATCGACAAGATCAAACCTATCGATAAAGTCGCGAAATGGTTTCACATCCGGGTTGTTAGTACCTTGTTTATGCCCTATACGATCTATATCGGGGTCAAGGACGGCATTCCAATCCCCCGCCAAAACTACCCGACGAGACGTCGTCAAGAACGGCGCGATCTGCCGAAACAAAGCAGGCCGCTCGGAATGGATATTGGGCGTATAAACCCCAATGAGTCGTAGAACCTTATCCTTTATGGTAACATCCAGCACGCAAAGTCTGCCCGCCGGAGTGAACTACGGACTGACCCCTTGCCTACTCCTATTTATTAAGTATGGAATAGTCCATTTTTATTATTATGGGTAACGTCCCATAACAGTGAGTATAGTAGTACATACATGCTATTATCCTTAAAAGTCACATGTTTTAAAAGTTATTTTAAAAGTTATATAAGAATTTGTCACCCCAGATTTTTTCATGTGGTTATATGAAAAATTCAGGGAGTCTGCAACTTTTTCATTATTCATTTCAGTGTTTCATTATTTTTACGTTTTTGCAAATCATACTTTCAAAAGTTTAAGCAAGGTTACCATTTCACTAAAATATTAGATTAAAATAATAAAAGTGTAAACAATTAGGTAATTAATAATAAAATTTAAAGTACTATTAAAATTTAATAAATATAATAACTTTAACATTTCATAACCATTATAACAATTAATAATAAAGAATAAAATGAAAAATAGGTAAGATATTAAAAAATATAGATTAATAATTAATAACATACCATAACATTTCATAAATTATTGAGCTACTTCTATCGTAGTATTTCATTAATATCTCAGTTATTAAATTTTTAAATTAATTTAAGAAGAATTTATAGTAATTTAAATTTGATTATATTTCAGAACGCATCTTTAAACGTAAGTAACTAAAATTCAATTAAATGTTCGATAATTGCTGAAAATATGTTCATTTTTAAAAAAATTACTACACAGTTAAAAACTAAAAAATAGCGTTCACTTAGATTTCTTAAATTTATGTCAATTATGGTCAACCATACTTAGGCTGTCAATAAATTGATTATGACGTCAGAATGACAAGACCCCGTGTTTAAGAAATTCTTGTATACGTTTTTTTATCCTCTAAGTAATATTTGTTTGAAATTAGATTAGTTAAAATTTAAATTTGCTAATTTCCCATAACGTGTCACAAATATATATTTTATTTTTGGAAGATATTTAAAACCGAGAATTAAATTTTGTTTACAAATGTGTGAAGAGTACAAATTTAAGTGATTTTTTGAAAGCGACCAAAACGTTGAAATTCCAATCAAGATAATTTATGTTTGAAATTCACCAGGGTATATTTGCTTACTGGAAATAATAAATTTAATCATTTAGCTTTCAATTAAAGCTAAAAAGAAAGCTTCAAGAATGCTTTTTTTGTTTGTTTATAAAATTAATTTTAAACCGAAGTACCGAAGTGGAGGTTGGTATATAAATCTGAGTCAAAAGTCTCAATAAAAAATACATTTTAATGTTTCTTTGGCTTACAACGTAACAGTAATAAGCATGTTTATTTATTTTCTTCAACCATCTTAATGTTTCCTGTAAAACCAAATCAAGCTAATAGTGGAATAATGCTAAATAATTTTAATATTTATAAATTGTTCTGCTTAAATCTGGTTTCTTTATCATGTTGTTTACAGTAAAGCTGCTTTTAAGATTAATCAATTTGTATATCTTGGTCACAATCTCTCTTGCAAGAACGACTAAAATGTTGCAGTAAAATATCGAATAGGCTCTGCGTGTACTGCTTGTGAAAAACGTATATTTTGCACATATACTAGTTCTTTTATGTGTGACATAGAGATTCAAAACTTTCAGCACAAATTGGAAGCGCTCCCAAAACCATATGATTCGCATTATTATAGATCACAAGTTGATAGACAAAGTGAAAATAACCACTTTTAGAAATGTAAGTAATTTTCTGTTATTCTTCGATATCATCCCGACCAAATCCTTAAAACTAGTTGGATATAATAAAATATCTAGTGTAGGCTTTTCTAAATTATCTTTATTGCATATGTGGGAAGAACAGGAGAAAAACCTAAACAATGTTGGAGGGATGCCATAATTCTTTTATCAACAATTAATGGTAACAGTGTCTAAACGCTTTGAACGAGAACAGGAGATCCTCGAGCTGGAGAGATTTCGAGTGAAATCACCAATTAAAAATCGTTTTTCTTCTTTCTCTTTATTTTTTTGTTCCTCTTTTTCTTGCTCTCGTCTTTTATCTCTCCCATTCCTTTTTTCTCTCTCAATTTCTTTTTTCTTTCTCTTTTCTTTTTTCTATCTTCTTTATCTCCTTTTTCTTCTCTCTCTCTCTTTTTTTTCTCTCTCTCTTCTTTTCCCTCTCTTCTTTTTCATCTTTTTACCATCACTCACAGGTATCGAAATACTTTTATACGTAGTGCAATTGGCTTATCACAATATCTTTAAGCAACTCCATTTTCCTTGCATTTAACGATAAAAGTTCTGAATACTGAGACATGCAGATATTTTTTCCTTTCTCGATAAATCGACTGAAATAAATTAATTTAAAAAGTTTTGATTTTAGTTGGCTATTTCAAAGAAAAAAAATTACAAGAACAAAAAAAAATCAGATAACTCAACTTGAACGATGTAGAAAATCAAATAATTTCGGACATTTTAACAAATATGAGAATATAATTTCTTTAATTAAAAAATCAGTTATATTCAAACTTTGCTGATTTAATATGTAATCTTTAATTTTGCTACCACAAAACTCATAAGCCTGTAAAATCCCCAGACATCAATTGGCATAGTTTAATAATTCTTTATTAATCCAAACAATATTTTTAGCGGATACCCATATTTGAAATAGATGCCCCCGTTTATAATTTTTTATTTTTTTCATTAAGCATTGCTCCCAAGCTCCGCGCAATCAAGATATCTCCGACAGGATTCGAACCCTGCGGGATAACGTATTTTCTTTATTATGATTTCTTGGGACACAATGAGGAAGGACGGCCTGGAGAATCTGATACTCACGGGTCGAATAGAGAGAAAGAGAGACAAAGGAAAAAAAATGCGTGACATACCTGGCGGACAAGCAAGTGGATGACTGAACGTGATCTGGGAGAAGAATCACAGGGAAGGAACTTGTTGAGAGCTGCAATAGCTAGGGGGAGGAGGAGAGCCATGATCGCCTACGTCCTGAAAGGACATGGCACATAAAAAGAAAAAAAAGTGATAATTCTTTTTCGACATTTGTGTTTGTTCTGTTCCCCTATAAATATCAGGCAGGATGAAATATTTTTAAAAGCAATAAACTCCCAGGACAAGGTCAGCCACGATTTCCTTTTGCAAACTGTCATGACATATTGCGGAAGTGATTGGAATAATTTCACATTGCCTTCTCCAGAATTTTGAATTCAGAAATGTCCTACTTGACTGGATGCCATCGAGGACTAGAGAGTTGTTTCACTTTACTATTTAGCTCGTAGCTTATGGAAAAATTAATCCACGCCTTTCACAAGGATAATTATGTGAAAGTGAGCGCAACAAACCAGGTTGAAACGCCGATCAGCGATTTCATTTTAGGTTTAACATTTTTACGATATATTGCATCATATATTTAGCCATCAGTATAAATATTTGCTTCTATAAACCACGTTCTGCTTGTTCTGTGTTCGCTAGAGGATTGTTCTAGGGTTAGTTAATACTTTTCTTCGAAATCTCCATGAAATCTAGGGAGAAGGAAGTAAGTTTGTCTGTTTAACGATTCTTAGTAACTTGATCAGCGTTGCGGCAAAATAGTCTGACCAGTGGACTGAAATCAAGTCCAGTCTTGCTTCCTCACTTAAACAATAAAAGAGAACTGAAATACTAAAAGAAGTTGTCAAAAAAGTTTTCATTGGAAAGAAAGAAAAACGCAATTTAAAAATCTGCTTACGAGAAAAATAATTATCTAATATGGTACCCAATCTCATTCAGTTTGTATTAGCAGTTGATTACTTTTTTTGAATATTCAATATAATTTAATACTTTTTATAGATTTTATGCTGAATGATTGATTATAAGTAATCAAAACAAACATATGTTATGTTGTTTCTTGTCAAACAGAATGTGATAGTTTATATGAATTTTGTATTTACAATTATAATAAAGATAACAATACTGAATATTTTATGTAATTTAAAACCTTTTATAGTCATTTTACATGTCTGATGACAAAAACAAATAGATACACATATCCGGCGTTTGTCCAGTTCATGAAATAAATGATTTTTTCTTAAAGTTCTGTCTCTATTTCTGAGATGAGGTATCGTAATTATTTACACTTTTGATATTGTTTGGACTGTTGTCCTCATCATTATTGTCATACTCACGACGTTTCTGTCGTTGTTCTTTTATCTGCAAAGACACATTTTTCTAGTGGATGAAAGCGTTGGTTGAAGTAATCCAGTGTCTTGACCCAAAGAGTTATGAGTTCAATACCTGGCCACTGCAGAGGTGAGCAAAAACTTGAAGAGTTGAGTTACTAAGGGAAATCACTGAGACAGATCTAGAAAAATTTCTCCCGGTGGATAAAATATTATTGTTCGATTCGAAAATCGAATGTTTATCACCTGAAGAAGGTTGGAGCGTACAACGGTCAGAATGTCGGAAATACGACAATAAAGATCAGGACAATAGTCCTCAAAAATGTTTTTTAAAGTCATCTTTATTTATAAGACAGCATTGATTTGGGTTCAGTATATGTAAATATTTTCTAAGCGTTTTATATCGAGCGATGTTCATCTACCAAACACTTTATTCAATCTATCACAATAGTTTATTCTCATTCTGATAATCCTTACGTGGGGGATGTCGCATATTAGTTAATTTTCTTATTTAATCTTTTCCGGTGACAGTATTTTTTGCCTTTGTCCTTGAGACAGATTCCAGTTTCGATGCCTAGAAGTGTACTTGAACACACACTTACTCAGGAAACATTTCACCAGTACTGAATAGAGACAGCTGAATGTACTTTCTTAACATTTAAACCTATCTGCTGATTAGGTTGCTGCTGCTAGATTTCTTCATAACCTAGCATCTGCTAGGCTATGAGGACCTCCTTAGTAGGCCTAATATAAAAATACAATATGGGATCGGCTAACAACAACAACAAAAAAAAAACTGATAGAAACTCTTCAGCAGCAATCAAAACATGGGTAACGGAAGTTGCAACCTAATCAGCGGACAGGTTAATTTCCAAATTTACAACAGTAAATTATACTGCGTGCAATAACTGAACATTATTAAACAAAGATAAGAACTATAAGATATCCTTAGAAATGAGTAGTGGAACAGGAACACTCTATCCCCTTAGATTAAATAAAGGGTTCAGTTCAAAATTCACAGTAAATTACTCAGATCGATATATACCTAAATAGTGTAGAAATAAACACTATATTTCTAATCAGGATTATCAGCAAGAGGTTATAGCTATGTAATAGTCATTATCTCTAGTAATAGCAAATCTCTACGTGGAATACTTTGAGGAAATGGCTTTAATAACGCCACGGTGGAAGTCAAACAACTGGTTAAGAAAACTAAGAAGGTTAATTCTATTACCTTTGTTGGAAACTGTTCAAGAATTACGGTTTCAGAAACCTCCTTATATCGTAAGCACGGTTTTCACTGGACAATAATTGAATTTCGATTCCTGCCAATCCCAAAGAAAAGGATTCAAGTAAAACTTATAACTGGTGCCAAACACCGACCAAAAGCCGATGATCAGTATAAGAGATGCTTTTCAGAGTAAGAATGCCTTTGCAACTATAATATATAAAATATACGAAGCTGAATGAAAATATCTGAAAATTAACTTTTATCTAGAAGCATGTCGGAAATATTTAAAGGAGAATTGGTCCCTATATCGTTAGGGCATTACTAAAAAAGCAGCTATATTATTTTGATGCACTTTATTAAAGGCATCAATAGATTTTACTAATGTTAGTATCATCCCATACGATTCTAGAAACTGCCTCCTACAAGAGAGCTATGAAAAAAACACTGAAGAGCTATAAACATGTAAGAGACGGTGAAATCCAGCATAGCTGACCATGTATAAAGACAGGATAAAACTGGAATGATATTGAACATTCGGAAATAAGTCATTTCAAAGAAACGGTGCATGTGTGATATTTTAGTAACTTCATCCTTATACAAAGTAGACATTTTGAACATATGAAAATCTGTTAAATACATATTTCTTAATCAATCTTAAACCACATTACGTTATATTAATAGCAACTATCTAGTTAATGAAACATTAGTCAACCGAATCTCATTACCAGGAAATCAATCATCGCGTTAGAGAATGATCTACAAATTAACTCGAACGAATAAAATTTAGTATCAAAAAATGAATTAAATTATTTGATATAACTTATTTTTTTAGAACAGATAAGGAAATGAAAACGCTCTCCGTACTAACTTCAATATCTGTGTTTTCTTTTTTTCTTTTAAACAGCTACATGATTTTGGTTCAATGTATCCAATGTTACATATTATTATATTTCTTTGTATTTGGGGAAAATGTAATAAATATGTTTTAAAATTAATAGTTTGGTTCTCTTGTAATATGTGACAGTATCTCAATTGTCAGTCATTGATGCTTTCACACTCAAAATTTATTTTATGTCAAGGTACGAAATGAAGATATTGTCATTTTCTTTCCTTTTCACATGTCTAACAATATATATATTTTTTTTTAATTTTAGTATTACTTTTATTCAAGGGAAGAGAAAAAGTAAAGGAAGCATCTTGAAGATCAATGATTTTTATTTCACTTTGAGAATAGAATGTGAATTAGTTTACATATTTTAATGGAATGGAAAAATATTATTTTTATAATATATTTTAAATATTTTCATACAAATTTCCAAATTTATAAGGTAATGAAAATCAAACCCATAACTGTCTGCATAACTTGATTAAGTTAATGTTTTATTTTGCAATTTAGAACTTTTTTCCTTGAGTATTAAATTCCATGTATAAAACTCTCGATGTAAATATTGGATGGGCTTCTGATGGCTCTTAATATTCTATAACATTTATAGTAATTTAAACATTTAGTGAAAAATCACCTATATTCACTTGCATCAATAAATACCTAAGGAAAGAGACTGAGTTGCAGAAACGTATTAAAATTAAATTAAATGATACAATTTTCTCAGTAAACAAGAGAAATTAAACAAAGGAAGGAAAACGTCCTGAAAGGAAAAAAAACAGCTTTTTGTTTCTATATCATTTGCATGCTATTAGGCCTAACAAGAATCCTACATATTTACAGATGCTTAAAAACCGTACACTACTAAGAATATATCATATGTGTAGACGATTGAATGCGCTTGCAGTGTATCGGTTATCAGCATAGAAAGTTGAATCAAGGTCCTGAATTCAAATTCCAGCTACGTCTAATGCATTTATTTTTTACTAATGCCATCAGAAATTACATGAATGCATCTCTTACTTCATCTCTAGTTTAAAAAGCAGAACACACTGAACTTTCTCGCTTGGTTTGGCAGGCAGGGTATAAGAGGGAGAGTTCAGAAATTGTTGCATGTACATGTCATGAAGACTGACAAGAGCATTAACTCTGTTGAAGTTCAGTCTGACTCTTCACTGCAACTGGCACTCAACCAGTTGACCTTGACTCCGACTTGTCATGGAATCATGAAAGGAACGTCAAGAAGGAGGTTCTAGTTTACCTAAAAAGTTCACTGACGCCTATACCATTATTTAAAATCAACCATTATCTTCCCTTGGGATAGACAATGTACATGAATATGTATATCAAGGTTGACAATAAAAGTAACAGCTTTTTGCTGCAGCTAATTGACCGGACAAAATAGTTATAAATGCATTGTATGTGCAAGTATTAAGACATTTTTCTCCATTGACAGTTATGGCATTTTCATATTTCGGTGATAGAAATCAAGGATTCACTTCAATCTCAATTCATTTCATGCAAAATGAACATCTGTTTCATTTCCCATCTTTCAAACTCAGTTTAGAGATTTCTATTTCTGTGCCAATAAATATTGCATCAACCTGGATTGTCCACATGGTTATATATCAATACATTCCTGATAAATAAATATAAAAGGGTTTGGAGAAATATTTGTTTAATTGCATAACTACACCCAGCACACACACATATATGAGATAACGATATATATATATATATATATATATATATATATATATATATATATATATCAAGAAGGATATTGGGGAAAATATATGACAAAGTGGAAAAAGTTTTAGTGTGACACATTTCATCCTTTCATCGGACGAAACTTCCCAGCATCCTTCGTTCGTACGCGTGTATGGTCACACCAACGTAGCATATTTACTCCGATGAATTCACAGAAAGGTTCACGTTGTACAAGGCTCGGAAATCACTCGTGTTTGAGGGGTAATTTGAGGGGTAATTTTGTGGAAGGAGGGGAAGATAACGGTTAACTCAAGACTTGAACTAGTTAAGATTGTAGTAATCGGGGAAACATCCACTTGGAAGTCTGGTTCGCGGGAAGATGCTGTTCGAGTAGGGCTTCCTTCTTGCCGATATAATACGGACGGAATGTGGGTGATTTACTACAATTGGATTGGCATGGCGTGTCCTAGCCGTGAAGATTAAACCTGGCGGAACCAAGGAATGTATTTCGATCGAGCACATAGCATGGAAGTAGAAGTAGGATAGAGCGGTGAGAGACTCACCACATCACGCAGATGAGAGTGAGGTTAGAGGATGTAAAATAATTCTTCACACACACACACACACACACACACACACACACACACACACACACACACATATATATATATATATATATATATATATATATATATATATATATATATATATATTGTTGATATATTCAATTATACAAAATTATATATAGTTATATCAAATATATATATGGGAGAGAGAGAGAGAGAAAAAGAAGTAATGTGTTTTTTAATCAAACATTTCTTATCACTATTAATATTTTATTTAGTGGGTACACATCTGTTAATTAACCAATGAAATTGTTTACTATCGTAGACATTGAAAATCTTAGTGTGCCTCCCAACAGGAAATGAACATTTTTAATCAGAGAAACTGCTTTCAAGCCAAGCATGATTTACCATTAGCTATGTGAAGCCATGATAGTAAAGCTCAAATATGCTACTTAATAAATGCGAATTTCTCACTGGAGCCTTTTTCAGAAATGATATCAGAGTTAAACCTATCCATTATATCTTTGTTTTGGATAGGCAAATAAAGTTACTATAATAAATAAACTTATAAATGTCCTAACAAGAGATGTGCAGTAGCTTGACTTTGTAATTTCACTGTTAAAACACATGTATACCTATACGAATGTGTACCCATAGAATATAACTTTTATAATGGCATACACGCACACATAAACACATGCCAGACGCATACATTTTATATCACCAATATTTATTAATTCTATACTTAAACTTAAAGAATGTTAGATCAAGACACTTCCAGACAATATAACCTAATTTCAAACGTTCACAATTCCAATCGAAAAACACGTTAAGATAATCTCCTCCAACCCACATGAATACACACAAAAATTATAGATAATATCACAACCTGCATAATAATAATAATAATAATAATAATAATGATAAAATTCAACCAATACATCCACCCCATTACACACTGACATTTACAGATACACAAAATTATTCTTTAATAAAAAAAAACACAATCGTGGCAATAAAACTTGAGCCCAAATTCTACCAGCAGCCACTACGCAATCAATTAGAAATTTGATACATACACATACGCATTTTTCTTTTATTTCCACTCCTATATTCAGGAATTAGAGACACGAAGGTACTACCAGACAAATAGAAAAATGGACATACGCACACAAACAAATTATATAAACATGAAATCTGTAGTAAGTGCGAAATAACTCCTTTCAAATTCGGAGAAAAAAAGGAGAAAAATTAATAATTGACTTAAATCATGCGAAAAGTTTCATTTCAGTTTTTCGCTACCAGCGTTGAAGTAATCACCAGTGTAAAATTACTCATCAATTGTATTATTGGCCACTAACCAGCACGCGGAGGTTCAAAGAATTTTCTCTCAACATTCTAAGAAATCTAAGTATTTCGAAATATCTCTTTGTCTACTTTCCAAAATATGCAAACCATTTATCACTTTGGTGAGCATCGAAATCTCTAACATTTGCTTTAAACATTTTTGAATATTATTTTGTTTTAGATCATTTAATCTGTTGTATGAACATTTCATAATAATACGTTAAAGCTACTAACTTTAAGAATTCTGATTTATTTTTCTGAAACGAGCTACTGACGTAGTGAATATATCCTTTATTTATTTTTTTTTTGTTTTGCTAAAATTATCCAAAGGTTTACTCGTTTTTATCATCTCCTTGGCGCGGATAAATCAATTGTTCATTTTAATCCCTAAGCATCAGGCCAATCATGATAGGTAAAAATTACTATTATTTTTATTTTTTAATTTTTAAATTTTAATTACATTTTTAAATTACATTAAATTTTACACAGATCCCACCACACGTATATACGTGCATGCGAGGAAATATTATCCAGCGAAAAAATAGAAAAATGCACTGATTGCTGACATGTAAATTTTCGCTACACTTCCAATCTTTGAATTTCAACATACAAATGCGTATGTATAGACACAACACCACCCATATACATACACATGTCAAAGCCCAAACTGTCCACGTATGTGTATATATGTATGAGTCCCGGCTGACGAGCGAGTGTGTATGTGTGTCTGCGTACCTCATCGGGTGTACGGACATGCATCTATGTTTGCGTTAGCCCGATGACATCACGACGAACATCCCCCACTTCCATAATAACACTAATACACGCAATCTACATGAACCCAAAACTTTTAAAAAATTAATCAGTTTGACGATCGCAAAAGCGTGAAACCCAGGGTCACAAACTCACATCAATCCAACCAAATATATATATATATATATATATATATATATATATATATATATATATATAATGAAAAGTTTGGTATTCCGTATGGATAATCCCAAGGAGGATGCTTCCAGAGAGGTGAATGTAATTTGAAGTTACTTTCTTATATCTTTTCTTTTCTTTCTTTTTCCTCCTTTTCTGTGAGATTGACTTATTAAAGAAATCATTGTCTGGTCCTTTACTCGCCTTCCTTTTACTCTAAAGTATCTTCAAAAATAGATTTAAAATTATTCCTCTCTCTCTCGCTTCCTTCTCTAATCTCTCTCTCTCTCTCTCTCTCTCTATATATATATATATATATATATATATATATATATATATTAAATAATTAAGAAATAGACAACATTAATTTTCCATGATTAATTTATTTCTCCAGAAAATATATTTTTTCTGCTTCATTAGGTGACATCTCTGATTACAAAAGAAATAGGTTTCTTTTATTTTTAATACAATTTTTGAGGGATAATTTTAGATTGAAATATAAGGTAATAGACGTGATTGGAGGGTTAGAGAAAGGTCCATCTTGGAAATGTACATAGGGATAAGGTTTGTTTGTTTTTTAAACCATCCTTAATAATTTACTTAGGTTCAAGTGTACTCAGTTAAGAGGTCAGACAATTTGACCTTTGAAATTCATTTTTAGACAGGAGGAGAAATTAAAGAAAAAGGGAAACGAATAGTAAAGCAGGTAAGTGGGGGAGAGGAAGAGAAAAAAAAAGGGGGTTAATCAGAGTGGAAAGAGAAAGAAAGAAGAGTCAGTTAGATGTAAGCATCTCACGGTGAAACTTGAAATGTACTTCATTTGAAATACACATCAATATAAATTATACTTAAATCCGTAAAGTATTAAAGCTTACCAGCAAAGTAGAAATAAAATAAAGTATATCAATAATGTTAATAATATTAATTAATTGTAATGATTATAGGATAATCTATTATAGATAATCTTATAGATTATTAAAGAAAATTTAATATAAAAAGAAGAGTATAAAAATTAATAATATTATTATTAACAA
This sequence comes from Acanthosepion lycidas, assembly GCA_963932145.1. Lineage (NCBI taxonomy): Eukaryota > Metazoa > Mollusca > Cephalopoda > Sepiida > Sepiidae > Acanthosepion > Acanthosepion lycidas. Next base: position 61,132,399 of record OZ010607.1, on the reverse strand, counting down.
GAATAACAATAGTTGAGATGAGTTTAAATGTGAACTTTAACATTTCACATTTAAAAATTAAAATTAATTAATGGTAAATAAAAATATATTAATATTAATTAAATATTAGACATTTAATATTAATTTACTATTAATAATCAGATTACTTATTACTACGACTAAAATAATATTATTAATCATAATAATAAAAAGAATGATAAAAATAAAGAATAAAATTTAAATAAAAAATAAAGAATAAAATTTAAAAATAAAGTATAAAAATAAAAAAAAAAGATGAGTTACTTGGTAAATTTGTTTAGTAACCTTTATTTGATGGTAAATTCAAAAAGGTAAGTGAAAAACGTAAATATATATGCGCATATTCCTACAAATACTTATACATATACTTACATACATATAATAATAAATAATAAATTATGCAATTATATAAAGATCAATACATAAAATAAGCATCTTAAATATGTACGTATATAAATATATACATATACCCAAATATATACCCAAATTCACATATCTACACTTAAGTATATATGTATATATATATATACATATATACATATACCCAAATATATACACAGATTCACATATCTAGCTTGGTGCATATAATGTCGGTTTTTGACGTATTTTTTAACGTCAAAAACGACATTATTTTTGACCAACCTAATATATATGTATATATCCACATATACACATATATAAATATATATACAACTACATAAAAACCCAGATAACACACAAAAAATTAGTAATATTATTATCACACATCTACGTGTATCTACATACACTTACATATGTATATACATATGTATACACCTATATACACACATACATAAATGTACACACCACGGACAAAAATATTTAATAATATTATCACGCAACTACACATTTATACATATACATACATATAAACATATGCCAATACCTACATATATATACATACACACACATACACATATAAACCTACACATGTACATACGCATATATATATATAATATATAATATATAATATATATATATATATATATATATATATATATATATATATATATAAACATACACATGTAAATATATCTATACATAGTTAAATATGCCCATATACACACATACACGCATATATATGTGTGTGTCTGTACGTATGTATGTATATATATATACATACACATAAACGAATATACACCCATACACACATATACACGTATATATATATATATATATATATATATATATATACTCCAATAAAATAAGGAACAAACAGGAAACGTTTTTTACAGATTTAACGTGTTTTGCTTTTAAGCTTCATCAGAAATTAAATATGGAGAAGAAATTCTGGTATTTATTTTTGTGTTTGCTTTTCAGTGGTTAAGTTGATCTCGCGTGTATTTGTCAGGTAGCCTTTTTGTGTGTTTGTGTATCACAATTCTAGTAGCTCTTCTGTCAGTTGAAACATCTAGAAATCTGAAAGACCGCTGCCACAAACATAAGAAGAGTGACCTTCGTTGGAACAACCCTTTGAACTCTCTCGTAACGCAGAAAAATAAAAGGGACCACAAATTTGACTTAATAAATGTCATCCTAAATATTTTTTCGTATCAATAAACACATACCAAACACACTTTATTAGATCACCAACTTTTACAAAATTACTTAAAGAATCTAAAAGACTAGTTTACCTACAACCACAACGGTTGAAACCTAAATTCTTTCCCTTTTCCAATCAACCTACAGACATTACCAGATCAAGGTGCCCATTAGAAGCACAGATGTGCACACACATTATCAACCACATATCACAGACTAATTAGAAGTGTGATACACAAACTCACACGAGAATTATACATACGATTATTAACTGACAAGTCAAATACACATGTGGTCTATTCATCCAATGAAAAACAAACACCACTAAAATAAAGCTAAAAAAATGCCCATTTTCATTTATGATGAAGCTGAATAAAAGTAAAACAAGCTAAAAATCTATAGATGTTTATTATTTGTTCCTTAACTTATCAGATATGTGTGTTAAGTGACCCCCTAAAATTTTGTAAATTTGAACACACGAAGCGAATGTAGTACAGTCTTGCCAATGCATTTTGTGAGCTGGTATGAGAACAGTATTCTATTCAGGAATACTTCTAAAGATATGACAGAAACGAATGATCATCAACTTGACTTATAAATAAAATATATTCATACAGATAGTTTTGAAAGAAAGTGTAAAGGAATTCATGATAGCCACACGTTATTCTCTTAGATTCTATCCGAATAATTTATGATTAGCCAACTTCCAGCTCAGCTTTATTCATGATGAATATAGCAAGATTTACTTTCTTCCAGTCGAGGCTATAAGTTTTTATTGTAAATTTTATTATCTGATAGATTATGCAAAAACTGTGATATAAAGTATATCTGCAAAAATATCCATTTATTTTTGCCGGTAAAGATACACATAATTTTATGTTTGAATAGCGAAAAAGCAAATCAAACTTTATTCATATCTTATATATGTATGGATAGGTAGTCATTGTATATGTAACATGTAGGTTTAAATACTTTATATAATATAAACATTTTCTTGATTATTTAATTAATTTTGTGACTTTTTCAATCTTTTCTTTTCATGAGATTTAAGACTGCGGTGTCTGTTTGCTTGAGTTAAATAACATAGGCAATTTTCTTTTTCTTCCTTTGTAAATGAATGAAATATCTTTTTGTTTTATCCTGCTGTAAAAATAAAATTATTGATGCATTTGATAAAAAGGAGAATGCCGAGAGATATGGATTAGATAAAATAAACAAAACATCTATTTTCATTATTCTTGCTTGATTAAGATTTCATTTTGATCCGAATAGCTAATCAAATTTGTACTGCTATAGTCTTCTGAATCGCTCTGACAGTAGGCGTGTCCCACTTCAAAAGATTCTTGTAATTACCATCTATATGCAAACACATTAAAAATATCTAGTCTGGCATAAGGACATTATGGAGATAGACTTTGTTAACAACACTTATTAATGACTAGCAGCAGAGCCCGGTGTTGCCCGGGGATGTATCAGTAAGAGATAGATCAAGTATCGACCATCATAAAGACTGAAAAAATAAAATTGACAAAGATTATTGTTTAAGGTCGACGGCCACGCATGTCTTAATTATTATTTTTTTTTTTTTTTATGAATTGGTCAAACCCAAACTCAAACAAAAACATTGTTTT
>OZ010607.1:60976690-61089190 GCA_963932145.1 Acanthosepion lycidas | reverse complement strand
GCCGAAACTTTGTGAATAGGTTTTCTTTGTTCCCTATTTCTGAATTCTTAATCTCATTTTTCCAAACTTGGAGACTTATTCTCTTTCTTTGGGATTAGTCACAGTAATTAACTCCAACCTGCTCTATTTCACAATTTTCACCACAACTTTGTACAGGCAGGGCCAATTTCTGTCCCTTTTTCCTACTTTCTCGGTATTCAACCTCAGTTCACTCCTCAGGGCATGCATAACTCTCTTTGTGATAAATCTACTTTTTAAAATGCATAGGGTAAGTGGTGGAGTCCTGTTCCAGTCATTAATTTTAATTCTACGATCCTTTTCCATTTCGTTGACACCATCTCTGTCCAGCAGAGATAGAAACAAAACCACTGATGACAGAATTTGTTTTAATAACTCCAGCCTTAATTGTACAGTACATCTAACCTTTTCTCATTTTTAACCTACCAAGCAATAAAACCTATTTCCCAAATCTGTTTTTGTCAATGAAAATAGATTTGTTTATCTAAATTCTCAACAAAGAGACTCTCTATTTTCCATCACTGGGACAGTCACACATCTTCATCAAAATCTCAAACCAGATCACCTTCTTGGCATGACACAATTGATTTTTCATAACTTCAACCCTAAGAATAAAGCTTTGTTCCGTGTTTTCGTTTTTGTCTACAAATATATACGTGTTTCTCTGATTTCTAAAGAAAGCAATATGCCATTTCTCTGAATCTGTTTATTGAATACATGGAAAACTCTTGATAAATAAGACAAGAAAAATAAACTTTTAGTAAAGAAGAAATGCAGACATCTCATTTTTCAGGAAAATGTCTCCTCCATCTTTCTTTCTTCCAGCATATATTTCATTTTAGGTTAACTCTTCTCTATTCCTGCTTAGAATTAATGTTTAACCTCTTCCCTACCATTGTTACAAATGCATTAAAATTATAGCTTTTTGTAAATGACTTATTTTTACAAGATTTTTCTGTTAGCATTTTATTTTTTTGATAGAAAAAATTAAACTTTGAAGTAAATGATGCATACAAGTGTCTTAGTTATAAGTTTGATAAGATTTGCAATTGTAAAAGATCTTTAAAGTTTTGACTAAATTACTTAATTATTAGAACGAATTACTTATCATGCTTAGTTGCTTTGTTTTGAATTACTAATATTTGCTGTAAGGTGCACTTTTATCGCCATAAAGGACCAGATAATAAATTGAAATATGCACACAAATAGATTACATATATATATATATATATATATTCATGCAAATTAATTTGCCTAATGATTCCATCCGTTTTCTTCAATTATCACTGTGATAACCTTCAATATCATTTTCTATGACAATATACATCATGATGTTCACCAACATGTCCATAATCCAGATCATATTACAACAGTCATCACTAATCACCATAAACAGTACCATTAGCATCATCTTTATCACTCCAGTTGGATTCTTTACATTGACATATACACAAATATCCTTGGAAAAGATATTAATCCATTATCTTCCCCAGCTTTGGGTTAAATAGGACTTACATCTAGAAAAATCATTGTTATTCTCATAGACATTGCTAATGAAATATTCACTCACAACAAAACACATTATTCTTACAATGCAAAAAATGTCCAGCTTTAAATAACCCACAAAGATTGATAAACCATAAAAAAAAAATAAACGATCAACCTTCATCCCCATCATTCCTGCTAATATATCCTTAATCATTGGTTTCATCGCTACCATCACTTCTATTATAAATGTTTTCATATCGTTTCCACCAGAGAGTATTAGTTTAATAAAGATTATTTTAAAAAAGCAATAAGTTAAAAGAGAAGCTGAACATAATTAATCATTTCAAAGAATCTTATTTGAATATCAATCATCAAATATATATATATATATATACCCTTTTTTTTATTATAATAAATCAATCTATAAGTCCATAGATATATATATATAGATTTTAATTGAATTTTGACCTGGAATCTTCACTGTTTGATCTTAGTAATTAATACTTACCACCAATTTAAATACATTGACAATTAAGTTTGTTGAAAAAGAAATATTTGGTAGGTAAAATAAATGCCTTTTTCAACATCAGTCCACTGACATATTGATGTATATATGTATTTGTGCTTTCATGTATAATGAATAAGTGGGTATAGGACTGAGTTGTAGGAATGTTAGCTTTCCAACCACGAATTGAATTTCACTATGGTTGATTGGTTTAAGGAGGTAACTTAATATCACACTGGGAAGGTGATCCCAATGTGTGGCACCATTGGGAGGTGCTCAAATTCCATACCATGGATTGATCTAACTTTTGTGAGAGAAATTGGATTGATGGAACAGTTTAGAAGCCGTTCATGGTTATAAAAGTACAGTCACATATCAACGTGATGGAGTTCGAATCGGTGATCAAGCAAGGTCAGTTGGTCTGTCTGTCTGTCTACCTGCTCAAAAGGCTCATAAAACTTTCCTAAATAGAAAAGCAATCCCTCCTGACAAACCCAAGAAATCAAAAAATATATTTTCCTACTCACTACAATTCAAAGGAATTTACCTAAACTCGTCATAAAATTTGTCACGACTGTATCTAAATCAACGAAAGACTTAATCAATACAAAACAAAACAACGAGCCAAAACTTGGACGAGTTTGCCTTATCACCAGCAAGGATTGTCAGAAAATATATTGGAGAAAACTCAAGAATTTTAAATAAAAGATTATATGACCACAAAAACGACATTTAAAAAGAACACATTAAACAACACAGATTAATTGCTGAGAGTAACCTCAATTTTTACATAAAAAATGATACTCTGCTTCAGAGAAAATAGATGAAAATGTTTAGAAAGTGCTTTAATCCTTAATTCATCCACAGTAACTTTGCATTCAGGTTCTTGTGTTTCACTATTCTTGGCAAATTACAATGTGAGATATTTAATAAAAAATGTGATGGAGACAAAAAGAAAAAAGAATCCAAAAGAAATTGCTTAGATTATATTACCCAAAACACATATAAAAAAAAGTTTTCTAAATTTACAATTGCCATTAGTTGTGTTCATAAACGTCATCTGATGAAGTTCTAAGGGACAAAATACATGACACAAAAACTTTTCCACTTTGTCATACATATTTCCTCCAAAATTGCTCTTGATATATAAAAATATATATAGTTATTATATATATATACTTGCAATCCTAGTGTGAATCCATCAGACTGAAGTCTCTATAAATTTCCCTAATAGTAAACACACATAAACTCTTTTTTCTTAGCCTGGTCATTTCATTCAAAGACAGAATTAAGTTCAGTATTAAATATTGTGTAGAACAAATATAAATTAGACACTTTAATGCAGTGAGGATTGGAAAATATAAAATTCTAAATAAGAAATAAATTCAAATCTCATCCATGATGCTGACATCAAATCAAGAAGAAAAAGTGCATTCACATTATCTTCAAAAATTTTGATAATGATTCTTATTTTGAGAATAATTCTTGTCTCTTGAATGGCTGAGTATATTATATTTACTTACATGACTCTTCAAACAATGTAAATGTAGATGAGAAAAATGAACAGATTATTTTTTTCCTTTTTTTTGAAGGATTTGTATGAATATGACATTTAAAAAAACCTTGAGGGAAAACAGAATTTTAAAATATTTTTTGTCTTCTGTGGGTAGTGAAATGGTTAGCAGTTTGGCAAGAGGAATCAGCATTCAAAGTTTGGATTCTGGTCAAATTCTTTACATTCAGTTCCATTTAAGTTAATTTCCTTTTACATTTAATTTATGAATCCATCTCTTCTCCCATCAAAGGTTAAATAGGTGTAGCCTTGGTTGGCAACCAGTCTATAAGAAAAAACTGAATGGTCCTGATGAGTTGCATACTATACAGTTATTGAAAAGATTATGGAATTCACAATTAGTTTTTGGAGACTTGCACATCTTAACTGAGCTCAAATAACAAACGATCTTGAATATAATTATTTAAACAGTATTACATGAAAATAAAGAAAACACCAAACACTATTAATTAAAACTTCAAAATCATATAAAAGAAGGAAAATATTATTTAGTCTCTATGGTCATTTTCTTTAAATATTATGGTTTTTAATAGATTTTACTTGAAATAAAAAAATAAATTCATTTGACTGAAAATAAATTTCAATCTTTCAGTTAAACTTTTCTCTTTTTTCCCTCTTGCTACATTCTACAGTTTGCACGTTTTTAAAAATGGTTGATTGCTTGTTCATATCAAATACTTTAGATAAAGAGATAATAAAAGGAGCTCTCTAAAATCATGAGGTGGAATATTTTATTTCTAGCATCAATCTTGTTATACATTTTTAAATTTGAAATCTGGGGGTAGGTTTTAAAATGCATTCAGAATTCTTAATCAGATTTACTCAAATAAACAAGCAATCAAAGTGAAATTCTTAATCATGGTAATTAACAGAAAATAAAAAAACTACACAAGCATGGAATTGGACAGAAGATGTCTTTCAGACTTTTAAAGTATATTTAATTAAATATCCTGTATTTATGTATTTGGAAGAAAATGTTCTCTTGTACTGTGATTTTCTTACTCTGTGGATTTCTATTTCCTTTCAGGTAAGTTGAATTTTCATTAGAACAAACTGCAAATATAACAAGATCCAGGAAATGATAAGTATAAGCTTTGAATAACTGGTAAGTACCATTTAATAAATATTGATGACTTGGTTATTCTTTCATCATAGCTCAACATGTTGATAACATCAGATAAAAACAACAGATAAAACATATTCTTTTTGAAAAACCATCCATGAAATTAAGGAAAACTATGTTTTATTTAGGGATTTATGCTTTGTCTTTTTTTTATGAGTGCATTTAAAAACAGGATATTTTATTAAAAAAAAATGAGGGACCATTTGTATTAATTTAAATTTTCCAGAAGGTCATTTAATCTTAGTAATAAATATAACTAATATCAATTCTTTTCTATTTAAGACTAAAAGTAAATAACATTGACTAAATTAGAATCAATTATTTCTTCCTGCTTGTGAAAATTTGAACAATGCAAAAAGAATTGAGAATAATTAAAAGAAAATATAACTGCTTCCATCAATTGTTTTATATGCAAAACAAACAAAAAAAAAAACTGAAAATAGATTAACATGAAATATTAAAGAATTTTGTATTTAAAAAGGTGCCAATAATTTTTTTTTCTGTTCTAAAATATAATTTGAACAATATTTATACAAATTCTTAGTTGTTTGTGTTGAATCATTTTTCTTCTGCTAAAAATTCACCCTAAATGTTGTCCAAATATATTTTTTGATTGTTCTCTTTATTGAAACATTTTACAGAAGGTCACAATAAAAATACTTGCTCAGCAATTTTTTTTACTAGCCCAAATAACTCCATTGGAATCTGTTGCAAATACTGAGTTCATTTCTTCAATCATTTCACATGCCACAGAAACAATGATAGATTAGATAGATTAGATTTCTTCCAGGAAAACAGAAAAATAGATTAAATCAAAGTGTATATCTGATAATTTTCCTTTTAAATTTTGTGACTTTCACAAATATTACAAACAAAACAGATTTTGTTTTAGTTAAATGTGTTTTTAGTAAATTTAGATATTTCTTTACTGGAACATTTGTGTATAAAGATTTTATAGCTAAACTAATCATATATTTGTTTTTTTATATCTGCTTTTTTATTTATTTAGAAGTTCACCAGAGTTTTTTTTTATATATGCAGTGAGCTAATTGTACAAAGAAGTGAGGTTAAATTTTTGTTTAGCATGCTGGCTAATATACTCTGCCTATTTCTGATAGAACAGGTCTCACTGGAATGTCCAGTTTATGTATTTGGGATAATTAGTAAAGTGTGAGTGTTTTGGAGTGGTGTCTGTTGAGTTTTAGCCAGGAATTGTCTCCATTTTCTTAGTACTTTCTTAGTTTTGTTGTTAAATTTTTCTGCCTCTTTTATCCCATTTAATTTTTCATAAATATTATTGTCATAAAGGAAGTGTCTGATATTTTGTAGATAAAGGTGTTTGGGCATAATTATAATTTCATAAAAAATAAAATAAAATATATATATATATTTCATAAAATAAAAATAAAATATATATACATATATATATATATATATATATATATATATATATATATATATATATATATATATATATATATGTATGTATGTATGTATGTATGTATTTTTCTATAAAATAAATGAAAAACCAATAATATTTTTGTTGTTGCATATAAATACTTGTTGCAAAATAAAACTGTCACATTTGCCTTAAGTTCTTCAGAGGACAAATGACATCAGCTGAGATAAATTTTTGTCTTTATTCATATTGTTCTTTTATAGATATACTCTCTGAATTTTTACATATATATGGACTATTTTTATGTTTAAAACAGCTGAAACATTTCAACTTTAATTCTTAATGTTTTTCCAATTTTGTTTTTGTAATGTTTTACAAAAAGAATTTTCAGCCAATGTTTTACACACTCCTCTTTCCTTTCGTCATATTTTCTACTTATTTTGTCTCTTTTCTTCCACTTAACACATTGCCAATCTTTCAAATCTTAATATCATTATATCTGGCAAAATCATCATTAACTTGGTTAAAGTATTTAGATTTCTCTTCCCGTTATTGAAGATGAACTAAAGGTTCATCTCACCTTCAAAAATGTGAGTTTTAGAAATTTGACCATTTAAAATAGATGAACTCAAAACTTTGAAAGACATACTAAAATATGAAAGGCTACTGGTCCTGGTGATCTTCCTCTGGAATTACTTAAATGGTTTGATTTGAATGAATTTATCTTTGGTATTTACAAACAAGATTAATATGAACTTGGAGAAACCAGAGAAATGGTACAAGAGAAACTTCATTATGATGCCCAAATTGAACAAATTCATTCATATGATTAACTACAGAGGGATAACATGCTCATTGTAGTTCTCAGTGACAAACATATTTTACTGAATCAAAATTTACCTGTCCTTCAATATTTTGGTTTGGTTATTGATGGCATCTATCACTATTGGAAACCAAATCAAAATATTTAAGGACAGGTTATTCAAGACCAAAAATTTATCTGCTATTATTACCTTTCTTAATTTCAGAAAAACTTCCAGAAATATCCATCAAGGTAAAATACTCAAAATCCAGAGAGCATATGGAATATTAGAAGAGCTAATTGTTACTACTGGAAAGAATTATGAAAATGACCAAATTCAAATACTTTCTGTGGATGGAGAAACTGAGTTTCTCTATATTTTGATTGAGATACTATCTTATACCTGATGTGTTTACCATAGTTTTTGACTTTGATGAATAAAGCAATCAATAATAGAGATGAGAAATCAGGATTTTGTTTTGGCTTATGAGAAAAGATCTCTCAAACTTAAGAGAAAGGATCAAAGCAACATGTCGACTCAGTCACACATGATGAACAACATTCACCAAAATAAAATTAGTGTCACAGCTGTTCCAGTGGGTGCTGAATGAAAAGGCATGGTAGACTGCATATCACAGCCCACTTTTAAATCAGTATCAACTCATTCACTAAGACACAAGGTGTTACAGGGTGTAGAAGAATTAGGAATAGAAACATTAATAATGAGTGGGAAGAGGAAAGAATATTCAGGAGGACAGTAGATAGCGATTGACATTGCTTTTAGATTCTTGCTGATTAAAGGCAGCCGGAATGCTCAGAGCCAGAACTGAGTTCCACAAGTGAGAAGAGCAAGAAAAGAAACTGTTAATATGGAACTTACTGTTACATCTAGTCAGCTCACCTATAAATAGATGAAATCTTGATGCCAGTCTAGTACTGTGCTTAAATTCAAAAAGTCTTAGTGCCATAGTGAAGTGAACTGGAATGACATTTATTCATCCAATGATGTGATCAACTTTACATAGCCTATGTTACTAATTGAAATCTTGCACTTAACTGGTTCTTGCATTTTTCTGTATGGTCATAACACAATTTCCTCATGTTCTTAATACTCATATATGCACACATATATGCATAAGTACAAAATTTAGCATAATAATATATATTTCTTAGCAATATATTTGACAAATTTTAAGATGTTGTACGCTCCATCCTTCTTCAGGTGATTGGAATTTCGAACTGAATCGTTTATTTAGCCCACCGGGGTAGATTATTCTACTTCTAGTAGAATAAAGGGTACAGTTCGAAATTCCTATCATCTGAAGAAGGCCGGAACGTACAACGACCGAAACGTCGTGAATATGTCAACAAAGATGTAGACAACAATGTAAATTGTGAAAATAATTACAATACCTCATCTCAGTAATATAAACTGATCCTGAAGAAAGCCGGAGCGTACAACGGCCAAAACGTCGTGAGTATGGCAACAAAGATGAAAACAATAATCCGAAAAATGTAAATAGTGTAAATATTTACAGTACCTCATCTCAAAGATATAGACAGATGCATGGAATTAGTTACGCATCTATTCTTTGAAAATGCAATCTCAATTTAACTCTTATCATTTTTGTGGGAAAAAGTTTTGGTTTCTTGGTAATATATATATATATATATATATATATATATATATATATATATATATATATATATATATATAATCTCCGTACGATCAAAAACAGAAGCAAAAAAGAAAAAGATTTTAAAGAAAATTCAAGTATATATTCGTGTTCTTACCCCAATGTACATATTAAGGATTTTTAGCATGGTAAGTCTAGTGTTTTCACACAAAAAAGAATTTCCAGCCACACCTTTTAACTATAATTCACTACGTTCTCTTGACTAAACTATCCATAGATTACTTTATTCAATAAAAGTGATTACCATTTAATTTATATATTCTTGAGCCAAATATCATCGAATTGCTGTTAGCACGTTGCCTATCAACTAACGTCCACTTTTCTGTAAAAATATTTATTTATTCCTTTTCGTTTGTGGACACGATTTTCATTTCCCAACGGCAAATCCTTGCTTATTGCAGAGAAAAAGAAATCAATGAAACAAAACATGCGATCTAAAGTTCGTTACGAATCATGGCTGCAAGGTAAGTCGTGATTTTCCGACATTCATAGCCGCTTAAAATTCGTGCGGTCGTATTGCTCAAGAATATAGCTTAATGCTTTATTTGATGTATAAAGGATTCAAGGTGAATATATGCATGTTTTCTTTCTATTGCCTGTTGAGTGGAATTAGTTTGGCATAAAAAGCCCACCGGCAAAGCAAAAAGATTTTGAAAATGACAACAGAAAAAAAAGATCAGGTGTTGAAGAGAACCGGCCATTGATACTGACATTAACAATCGTTCGTTATTATACTCTGATTGTTTTCTTATTCAGAGAACAATAGTTTGCATATAGACCAGGAAAGCTGCTGATAATTCTGACTGTTCCAGAAATATACAAAGAGTTTACATGACATTTCTTAGATTATCTCTAACAGCTTCACACGATTTTCTTCTATCAATTATAATTCTTAATAAATTGAAATTACAAGATTAGTAAAGATCAATGATGAAAGCTTAACAAATTACTCAAAATAAATATATAATAAAGCAGTATAATATCAATAAAGAATATATTCTACAGACAATTCAATTCTTACTTTTAGGACCCGATTTTGACCCCTAAACCTAAGAACTTATTTCTCATCTTTAAATTCTTTTGCATGCGCGAACGCACACACGCACACACACACACACACACACACACATATATATATATATATATATGGATATTGCGTTTATGCATGAAGCACTGTCGCCGCTGAGTATTGACCTTAATGTTCATTTTATATTTACATACACTTTATCCCTGATATTAAGCACTTTAATCAATCAATATAGCATACCTTAAAACTATATTTTTATCATATATATATATATATATATATATATATATATATATATATATATATATATATATATCCGATAAATACTAGCGTATGTTCCTTGTTAATTATCTTTTGTTTCTTTGGTAGTTAAACAAGTTTTTAAATATAAAACTGCTGCTCAAATAAGTCTCTGTCTATGATGACTGAACAATATATCCGTAGACAGACAATACAATTTGTAGGGACGTTATTATTATTATTATTATTATAAATAAATAAAAATAAAACATAAAATAATAATATTAATAATGAGAAATATAAACGAAATAAAATAAAAGAGTAATTTTAAAATGTTGTATAAAATAAATCAAATAAAAATTAAAAATAATAAAAAGATCCCAGCATACGACAAAATCTCTTCCTTAGCGAAATACAGACATCTCGACAAAAGATGTGATTTCCTCATGAAGCCTAGGACAGACAAGTTTTCAATGGCGTGTAATAATATGAAGTAACCTCGTCCTCTCATTACACGTTCCAAGAAACCTTTGCAAAAACATACACCAGTACACATAAAAATTAAATAAAGTTTATGAAATTAAAATAAAATTTACCATGTTTTCCTGTTAATTCTGTAGATTTTATTTCCTGTCAAGTATGTTTTTATCTCCGTGAACACGAGGCTAATTTCTGCTGCTACGATGTGAATAAACACCCAAAATTATTCAATGAACTTTGACCTGAAATTCCTATTTTTACTGTATAATGTTTGATCTGTGCGATTAATATTCAACGCTGAATTTAGTGCATTCACAAAAGAAGTGTTTTATTTTGAAAAAATAAAATATTTGCTACATAACATCATTAGTTCACAGTCTTGTGAATGACTCCATATATATTATTTTTATACAAAAATTAAAATTATAGACTTAAATAAGGTAATTAATCATAAATATTTGGGCATTAATGTTAAACGTATGGACAAACATGCATTAGTGCATTTATGTTCACAAGACAAAAGTGTGCAAAACAAATTAGACGTAAAACTTCAGGTTGAGTCTTATAAATGACGTCAGTTAGTGACTTCAAATTGATTCAAGTAACCCGAGCGAAAAACTGGAATTAGCCAAAAAACGGTTATATGAACACACAATAAAAACGAAGTACTTGAAAACGAATGCAACAATATTCGGAAATACAGGCTTCAAAAAATAAAATGTACTTTGGTAAACATACCAATTATAAAATGCAACACATTCGAAAATTTGCAAAAATAATAAAAAAATAGAACTTGTGGAAATTATTCAACAAATGATGTATGAAATAATTCTTGCTTCCTAAATACCCATTATTTAAAATTTATATTCGTGAAAAAAAGCCATCGTTTAAATGTATTTCTAAATTAATCGTAATAGAAATATTTCAATACAATATATGTCGTTGCCCACATAAGTCAACGGACTTTACCAGACGTCATCAAATTGCACATTGACATTGGAATCAAAATAAATCTAATTTTTGCAAAATGGTGTGAGATATTAAGTTTATTGTGAAGTAAAAAATTCTTTTCCTTGAAAAAAATTTTTCTTTCTTGACGTAACTGAAAGGTAAATAAGGTTTAGTTATATTTTTTTATGAAGGAAAAGCTTACGAGAAATTTGTCAGTCTTTGACAAGATATTTCATCACATCCATTTTTTCCACGAGAAAATTTTTTAAATCTATTTTCTTAATTAAGGAATTTACTAACTGAATAAATAAATATGTTCCGTTCCGGTGAGAGTTTTGATAAGTAAAATATTCCTTTGCTGTCCTAATGAAGCTAATAACTGTAAGTTGAAGACTTCCAGGCACATACATAAGCCTCATTGATTTTTAGAGATTGACAGAGAATGCAGAAATTGAACTTTGTTTATTTAAATCAAGTGGGAGTTTGGTCTAACTAATCAAAACAGAAACGAATAAAACTTTTATACCTTTACATTCTTTAATTTGAATGAGAAATATTTTTGAACCAAAATTAATCTCCGTGAACTCCAATGGCCCTTATTCCTCAAATTTCTTATAAAGAATTTGGTTAAAAATATGGTCAATTTTAATTTGTACGTGAATTTACCAACTACTTGCAAACAAAAAATTAATCTCTCCGTTGGACATCTGTTATTACACATGTAACTTACATGATAAATGCAAGGGTCAATTATATCTTTGTTGAGGGTAATCTGATGAATTGTGATGAATTATTAGTTCAATTTTCTTTTCCAAGAGCGGAAAGAATTGTAGAGAATTGTAGTAGGAAGGTTTTGATATGACTTAAACATAAACAATAGACATCGGATTTTATCTGATATATAACCGATATTTCAATGTTTTGAAAACACATTTGCAAATTTGACCCTATTTAACAGAAATGAACTCTTAGGCTTACCAATGATCGCCAAATTCCATTGATCAAAATATAATAAATAACCAGGAGAGTAAAACATAAGTAATGCTTTGAATATTTTGACTGCGTTGAAACATTTTCGTTTATTCTCGGAGGCGGTTAGATAAAAAATTATTTCTACTTCTAAATGACAAGAAACAAATTAGAGAACTTTGAGTGTAGTGATCTCTCCAAAGCCAAATTGAATGTGAGTGTCACTTATTGAATAGGAAAAAAATACTCACTGAAGAGAGGATTTGTTGAAATTCAATTGGTCTAAACGACTGAAGGCAAATATTAGGTAGGTGCAAAAATAATGTCGTTTTCTCACATAGTAACATATGTGAGAAAACGACATTATTTTTGCACGAACCTAATAATTCGACATTGTAGACAGACAAAAGAATTATTAATATTTATAATAACGGAAATGTTTCCACAATGTCCAACTTCGAACTTATTCCAAAAGCGATTTCATTGATACAAAATTGGTTTTAATAAGCATCTATATGTACACGCACACGCACACACACATACACACAAACACTTTGATATATCATGAAAATAGTGTTGTTGAGTATATTAATAAATAGATGTGCATTATATATGTGTGTGTGTTTGTGTGTGTGTGTGATTGTGTGTGTGTGCACAAAAAACAAAACACAGAAGTGAGTTATTTCATCTTAAGAAGGAACTTCTTCAGCCTAAAAGTGGCCTGTTATAATTTGACATCGAAAATAGTTATGTGCAGAGACGCTCACTTTAATTTAAAATGTGGATATCTGCTGTCTCTGTCTAATTTAGCTGAATCCATTCAGCTATCTATTTTTTTTGCATTTATTTGTATTTTTATGGCTATTGTTTTAAATTATCTCCTATTGACTGATCAGTAGTTTTGTGAGAAAAGGACATGTGTTGTATAATTCCTGTGCCATGGAAAATTTGGAAATTTGTTACATTTTCAATATATTGTTTGCCTTAATCAATTTGTTTTTTATAATTATTTCGCCCCAAGCAAGGTAATAAAGCTACAAAGATACATGGGATTAGTGAATGCAACAGAATAAGAAAAAATACTGTAGAGTGAGATTAATAAATGAGTAATCAAGAAGCTAGTAGATAACGATTCACATTCCATATATATTTTGAAAATCAACGTTGGTTGGAAAGCATGGAGCCGGAAGAGAGTTCCACAGGCGAGAAAAGAACCTGTTAGCATAGAACTTATGGTTACATCTAGCCGATTCAACTGTAAAATGATGAGATTCTGTTGTTTAATCTAATACTTTTCTTAAATTCATAAAGTCTATGTACCATAGAGAAATGCTCATCAGAACAAATAACGTGAAAATATTCGGAGAAAAAGCACAGCGAAGTTATATTACGGGTATGAAAAAGTGACTGAAACTAGTATGCCAGGTCAGGCCAGTAAGATTGCTTATTTGTATTTCATAAAGTATTTCTAAATATATATCAGGAGCACAAGACCATAGGCGACAGCAGAATTTTAAGCATGGCTGAATGGCAGACTTACAAATACGTAAGTTAGATTCTGGAGAGAAATTGTCTCGTACGACATAGTGAACCAATTTTCGTAGCTTCAAACATATCAATTGATTCAATATATATATATATATATATATATATATATATATATATATATATATACTTCATTTCAGTTGAGAAAGTTAGCTGAGATTAGCATCAACCATGCTGATGGAAGGCAGAAAGAGGCCTGTCAGATGATTAATAGAGAACAGTTTCCTTTTGGAGGTGTTAAAATTAACAGGCTAGTCCTTGCCACCAGTTAACAGCAGATTTTAACTCACTTTTGCGATCAGCTGCCAACTTGGTCTTATCGAACCGATTAGTCTTATTACTAAGACAGGAGAAATAGTTGTCATCAGCATTGATACCGTGTTCATAGCCGAAGCCATGAAAAAGTTCATTGATGAAAATTATTGACAACGTTTATCCAAGGTTACAACCCTGGGAGACACCTGCATTAATGAATAAAGATCTAGAAGAATGGCCATTCAGAATAACTTTAATTTCACGATATTTTAAGAAAGACTGAAAGAGTTCAAACATTCGTTCATAAATATCATAGCCTTTCAACTTGTGAAGAAGACCGGTATGCCACGCCCTGTCAAATTGCTTCCGTGATGTTCAAAGCAACAGACTGAGCAACGCCCATTCTTATCTAAAACTTGATAAACTCTTTTTAGCAATTAATATTAATACATTCGCAGTTGACTCAGAGAAGCGAGATCCATTTACTTTCTCACTTAATTAAAACTGGATTCTTTAAGTCGAAACTAGAGTCATGCCAATAACGATTAACTTCTAGGTTAATCGTTATAGGTTTCACTATAGTTTGAATTAAAGAATCCAGTATGTATTGAGTGTACTATTTTTTAAGATCAATTTGTGTGTTCATGTAATCTTATATTTAATTTCCTAGATCTTGTGTGCGTGTGTATAATATTAAATTATGGACACATGTTATCTTTTCTATATAAACATAAAATGTGAGATTCCATTATGAGATGAAGCGATTATATTGAATCATTTGCTATGTCCGCTGCTAAGAAAGTTGGTTCATTGTGGCGTGGCAGACAATTTTTCTCGTAAGAATCCATGTTGGACATTTATATATTTACTATTTTCCCGTGCATTGAATATTGCTACCATATCTGGTTTGGTGTTCGAAATTATCGACAAAATCTAAAGGATCTGCAATATTATCGGTCCTGACCTGGCACAACGACAATAATTTTCCCACCGCATTGACGTTGCTTCCCTCTTTCTTTCCTATATTTTCATGACAGTTGTTCTAGTGGGTTCTCTTTTGGTACCTACACCGTGTGAATGTAAGCGTACTACTGGATTGGCTACTAGGTCTCTTCCTTTTACTATTGAAATAGGTAAATGTAACCCCGTAGGTTATATTTCAATAGTTACTTTTCTCACACTTCTCATCTCTGGAAATCTCTTCCAGTTTCATGATTTCCTCCCTCCTATAATCTTAAAAAATTTAAATGAAGCGCTAAATGCTAGGTTCTGTCTTCACGAACACTGTAATTTTTTTGTCCTTTCTCCTCACTAAAGTCTTCTCATTCTCTTTCGCTCGAAGTAATCATCCGCGTGTTCGGGGTACTAGCATCGCCTTTGAGGTAAAAGGATTACCAAGTCAATTTTTAACCAATAAAAGGAATAGTAACAACTAAATGTTGGTTAAACTTTGGTGATAAAATTATGATAAAAATAACATGAATTTAATATTTGATTAAAAATATTTACAATGCCTTGTTTTGTGTTGTGAGATTGTATTATGCGCCTCTTGCATCGTCCATCATGCTGTAAATAAATATTAATAATAATATATATATATATTCTATATTTATTTCATCGTATAATATATAAATAGGACTGCTTTCGATATAAACATTGCCCTGGATCACAAAAAAGATTTAACCGAAAAAGAGAAATAACATTGTAAAATAAAGGAGTGATTATTAGAGAATGTTCTTTCATATTTTGTAAGGCTGACCATTGGCTGCATGTTGAAAAATGTCTCAAAGGCTGTAAATGAATTGAATTAGAATTGATGTCTGTAGCTCCAGATATTAATCCGACCAAAAAAATTTTGTCCATTATTAAGAGATTAATAGGGAAAAGGAAAACTATGTAACTCAAGATCTCCAGGAAGCAATTAAAAGGATTTAAGGCAGCAATAATTGAAGAATATAAAAAATTCAATATGCTCATATTAACATGTATATAATAAAATAATAATTTATTCCTATATATGTTTATAGTATTAAATATATATTTGATAACCTTAAATAAGGGTTGTTGTACTTTGTATAATAACACTTAAAAAGACACAAATTATCAAAGAACAAATATAAGCTGAAACTCACACGATATTTTGCTTATATAAATGCGAAAAATCTAACACATATCGTTAGGTTAATGCCAATTTTAATGGGAAAACATTGATTTGCATAATAAACTCTGACCTAATCTATATTTAACACACGCTTAAATTTGACAGCTAATGCATTTATAAATCAATATTTCTGTGTTTATGTCCTGGTATATATTTCAGTCTGTTTCCTTTTAAAAAATAAAGGCAGAAAGAAGGCACTATTTCTAGTGAGCATTAAAAGACTACTGCCGACAAAAATTTGCTTTTTAATGATCGAAAACCATGGTTTCATTCTTAGCATTTCAATCTACTTTACTCCTTATAATAATCCCGTCTGTAAATTATAGTACGAGAAGTAACCAGTTGTTAAGGTAATACTCGTATCTTTTCTTCCAAATGTATAGAAATCAGCGAAACTTTATCGATCTAGAGAAGACCGTCGGTTGTGTGACATGATTTGTGATAAAGAAGTCTTATAGAATACAACAGAAGCATGTTCTTTTTTATGGCTTACTGAAGGTCAGTACAATTTTAATCACAGTAGATTTTGCCCGGACTGACAAGCTGGTGAGTTTCTTAGAAGAAAATACTTGTATGACACTTTGATAATCCTGATAGGATAATCTCAGCAATGACGTGTGCAAGTATTCCTCTTAATGTTTGTTGTTCGCTACTATTCTTTCTTTTATAAAGATTATCTAACTGAAGAAGACCGTAGAAGGGGTGATTGTGGCAACTTGTAAAGTAGAAAAACAAATGTGATCCATTCTTATTGAGTAATAATAATTCATCTCATAATTCCATGCCTAATTTGTCATGCATAGTTTTCAGCCAAATGAAAAGAAGGGTAGAAAGATGTATGTTAGCAAAACTAGAATTCGATTTTTATAGCCACCCTCAACTCCTTCCATTTAAATGGACAGAGGCAGACTTTATCGAGAAGACATGTCAAGAATTTCAAGTTCATCAATTTTGACTCAATTTTGTTCTCGTTTGCTTTGGTATCAATATTTTATTTGTCTTTATTTTGAGACGGCTATAGTGATATGAAGTGACATAATACAATGATAAGTCTTCTCAATATGGCACAGAAATCCGAAGCTGTATTGAATCAACGAAACAAATTGAAACAAAGATAAGAGAGCACAAGTATTATGTAATATCAATAATTCTATGTGTCGGTGGTTGCAGGACAATTGATTTATATATGATGAAGATACTTGATGAATCGATAGAGGTTTTACAGAAGTATACTGAGAAAATCATGAACGGAACACGTGAGTAAGGAGGAAGTTTTTAAGGAAAATAGTAACAAAAAGACACTTTTGTTCAAGATCAAAAAGAAAAACAATTTCTGAGACATAATGAGGAAAGCTGGCTTGGATAATTTAACACTCACATAACATACTGAAGGCAAGAAATGTAGATGGGAGCAGCGAATAACACACTCAACTATCTTGTGCAATCTGATGGCAGAAAATAAACAGAGTGACAGTAAAATAATTAAACATTACTTAGGGTTACAAGGAATCGGAACTTGTGGAGAGCCATGATTTCCTACGTTTTGAAGAGACAAAACATCAAAAAGAAGACTAATAGTCTGATGAGTAAGAAATTGGAAGTGCTGGTCGTTTTAGTTTAATAATAAAGTAAATATAGTTCAAATAAATAAAATTAATATGGAAACTTTAAGACTACAAAAATCAGGAATATATTTGTGGTTGAGATGCAAGAAAGTTAAAGGAAGTTAAAGATATTTGAGGAGTTTTATATTTGATAGAATTTTGAGTATTGAACTCAAATGAGTAAATCGAAATGTGGCAAGATTGATGCATGCCATCCTTTGATGAGAGAGAAACAAAATAAACACTGCGTATATCGGTTAACTTTCTAGATTCACGGTAAACTAGACAAAAGAACTAACACTTCAGGCTTTTTTCTCTGTTTTTGCTATTGATTTGGTTAGCGGGTTTCGTTTAAATGAAAACGCCTACCCATTAAATGGTATGTTTACTTAATTTTTAGACAAAAACAAATTAGTCTAGTCATGGGTATGATGATAAACTGCATCCAACAGCAAGGCATCGAATCGAGAATTTCGAGGTTTTGAGGAGCGTGGAAACCCTCACCCCGACCTTAACCAATAGTTGTCGTAGAATTTGCAACAATCTGTAGTTGAAGGCATATATTTGCATTCAAAATATTTAGATTTCGGCTTCAAATATCCCAGAGGATTTGATATGCCGTTAAACCAAATCAAGCAAACATAACAGAATAGACAAACAAAAATTCATAAACACTGTGTGGTGAAGGATAGAACGGGGGTATAATACAATACTCAGCCAGAAGTAAAAATAACATAGCTTCTATCTATATATCTATCTTCAGCTTTACAAAAAAAGTATCCTGAGTGGAAGTAGACTCTGCAAGACTCAAAGAAGAAACTAGATAAGTGAATATTTCATTTTCCTATTCTTTATATTGAGCCCTATCATTGCGAAAACGAAAATGGTCTTAAAATAATAAATATCCCGTACGATGTTTTTATTTTATTTTATTTTTTTTTTTTGGAAAACGGAAATATTGTTTTTCATTACATATGGTTTCTCAGTTCTTTGAGGACATTTGCACGGATTTGGTAAAAGACGCATACTTTCATGAAAAAAAAAACTTTGAGAAAAAATTGGTGTCTATAATCTTGACTCATCTTGACGCATATACTTAATGAACCCGGAGTTAGCGCATCGATGGTAGTTTCAATACGAAATTTGAAACGTTGACATCTCAGAATCAGATGATCTTTATCTATTTAGGATATTAAGCTTGTTATGGCAGACTCCATAGATTTTACAATGTTTTTGAAAGTAATGATTGACTTCTCTCTCGACTATAGGTAGTAGTTTGAAAGATTCATATCTGGGTAGCTAGGAAGCCATATGTTTGGGGGTGACATGATCGAGGAGATTGTAACATCCCCTTTCATGGGTTATTTTGTCCTTATGAGATGCCGCATCGGTTTGTTGGCAAGCGTACGGCCTTCCTTTGTTCACACAATCCTCTCCAATGCCTCACAATCTTCTCGAAAACCACTCTATAGTCAGCAGCATTGATTCTTAAGTCCTGAAGAAGGAAGTGGAGAGGTATATCATCTCTCTCGTTGGCCATAACTCTCAAAACCATCACAGTCGCTGGAAACTTTGTGTGCACGTTTGTTAAAACGTCCTGAAAGTCTCTGCCTAACCATCTGCTATTCTTTTGGTTTACCTTTTTGTCATAAACAATTTTCTCATACGAGAAAAAACCCAAGTATTCTAGGTATTTGATGTTTCATCTTTGCGCAAATCAAACGGTAATCTTTTATCTTTTCAGACATAAAATGACCTTTCCGTATCACATATGATTTATATCGAAGGTCCTCATGTGCAATTCTGTTGATAGTGTGCTGTAACAGAGAGAGGTTGACGCACATGAATGCACACACGCAAATATAACGTTTATTGATTGAAGATGGAAAACACGATCTTCCGTGAAAGTTGCAAACTGTGTCAGTGCTATTAATAGGAAAGAATCTGGAACAATGATATATGAATCCTGAGACGGCTGATGGATAAAGAATAAATTTCAATTCGGGTTGACGAGGACTTGTTTATAAACAAATGTAAAAGGGCAGGAGGCGATGTTTAATTTGAGTCATTAAAAAAAAAAAATAGACGAAAATAATATTTTTTGATAAAAACATATTGAAGTAAATTGGACCTGGGAGGTAAGATCAGTGTATGTTTACCGCTAGCGAAATCTGATCTAAACATAAGTTGTATCCGCTGAATTTGGTCATCGAAAAGACAATTGAAATGAACATTGAACTAATTAATTTTATCCACTAAGAGATTTGAAATAGATCTGAATTTAATCTTTGCTTACGGCAACACTCCTGTTAAGCGCGTGAACAACCTGGCTTATAACCTTCGGTTTTTTATATAAACGCGAGTTTTGCTGAGTTGGGGAGACTTGGGCGTTAGACGAGAGTGACGTTGAGAGAGAGACAGAGACAGAGAGAGACTGTCGTTGCAGTGAGTCGGTCCAGTGGCGAGTCAGAGATAAGGACTTCAAGAAATATCATCGTCGTTGTAGCAGTCCCATTAAAAAGTCGCTGAAACTTAACGTTTGTCACTTACGACAACCAACTGAAAAGCTACACTTCCACGTAGGGCTGGAATTACGAGTCATATATCCTCCCAAGTTGATTTGGAACGAGTTAATCACACACACACACACACCTCTCTCTGTTGGTATAATTGGTAGAAGAGTGGTCCTCTGTTCTTATGTTAATTGTTTTTCTATCCTTTCTGTAAACTCTTTCTACTGTTGTTTTCTTATATAAAAGACATCAATATTTTACCCATTGTTGTTCGGCTTCTGCAGATATTATTTCCTTGTTTGCCATATTCTAATTTTCCTGCCGCCCACCGTCGCAGCCGTGCCTACATCCCCAATCGACCGTGAACGTATGGAAAACACCCCGCTTACTGGATCTACAAGCTAACACAACGTGGGCAGCAGGCGGAACTTGGCCAGTGACCGGTCGAACAATCTACGGGTACTCAGGGAGCGTGCGGACAGCTACTCCTGAGTTCGGTTCAGACCGAGTGGGCGCCTCAACTCAAAGAGGAAGACGCCGGAAGTTGAGGGGCTGAAGAGACGAGTGGTAGAGTGCCTTGAAACCTTGAGCTCCTAAATAATGGCGTTAATTGATCTTGCATTTTTATCGGTTCTTTTATGCACTTTTCCTGCATCAGTGGCTTCCAATTTTTTGCGAACCTAGAACAAAAGACCGTGCAACTTTCGGATAGGTTGCAATTTTTAAATCGCCATGCTCTAGCATTAAGGCAACGATTACAGCATGCCTTAACATTGGCTGAGTTTGTTTGATTTTTGTCATCATTTATCTGAAAAGAATGTATAATAACTAATTGGAAAAATAGTTAGCCATTAAAAGACGTCCTCAAAAAACTGAACAACCCTCATAGTAAGAAGATTATTATTTAAATTTCCATGCACATAGCAATCGTTGAACAAAAACCTGGGCTCGAAACTCACTATGTTTGATTTATCGGGAAGGTGACATGCAGAGGCGACCCCAGCGTGCAGCAGCTTTGGAAAGCCTTGTGAGTGAAATTGAGTAAACGGAACTATTTGGAAGCCCTCTTTGGTTATGCTATCATGAAGTCACAAGTCATCGTGACCGAGATTTTGAGCGCATTGGCCTTATTCAGACTGTTGGCCACAATAGATAATGCGCTCTCTTCCAGAAACTGTAACTAAGTTCTACTGAGAATAGTTAGATGGTCTCTGTAGGTGTTGAACAAGCAAAAATGTGCTTGAGCAGGCGTTTGCAAGAGGGATTAACTAGCCGATCTAGTAAATAGGAATACTTAGATACGAGCGGCCAGACATTATTACTAACGGGAGGAAGCTTCTCTGAGCCTGAATTGGTAAAACACTTACTGTTGGTTTTACAAACAAGATAAGCAAAGGAATTAATACCCCAATATGAATCAACTCATTTTTTAAATGATGGACATAAATAATTAAGAAAATATACTGCCATGGCAATGAGTTCTTCGAAGAAAGCTCTGATGGGACGACTGGAAGGATTAGGGTCAGTGGAAAGTCAATGTCATACTGATTGTTATCCTGTTCCTAGCAAATCACACAACAATTAAGCTAATCTGTATTCGCACAGAACCTCAAGAAAGCAGAAAGGGGGCGATGGAACAAAGAGAAAAATAAAACGGTCCCGAAGCTAGAGATCCTAACTTCTTTAAACAGCAAACGTGGCATCTGAGCTCGTGCCATTTCTTCATTAGAAAGAATTTGGGAATATTTTAAATCTCTGAAAATACCTTAATTGGACAGATTCGAAGATACTAAACTAAATACTATCGAGTTCCCTGCAGGGAATCTGGATGCCAAGCAGAAGGAGGTCCCTGGATAAAATGAGTAAGCTGAAGAGGGTATGGTAGCGTTACATGAAGCCGAAGCGATGTAACTGTCAGCCAGGACGTTGTTCCTCACGAAAAAGACGCTAACGAAACTGGTGTATAGTTTATAGGATACGGTTTCGACTGTAGCTGAAAATGGCAATACTATGCGTGAGGCTGCAATAAAAGGTAGAAACGTGTTTGATACGAGTAAAATTCTTTTGAATATCCCATCAGAAGATGACTTGTATGATGCTAGAACGTATGGACTTGAAGTCGATGAGAAATGGTACTACATTAAGAAGGGGATCGAGAACAACAGTGACAAAATCTGGCGCGATTTTAACATCCAAACAGACCGAGTTCTTGAGTTCACCAAATCATGCCACACTTTAATTGATAAAGAGACAAGAACATTTATCCCCATTGCCGTGGCTATTTTTAGTGACAATAAGGTTAAAAAAAATGACAAGCTCAAGAACACCAGCAGACTGAAGTTGTCAGAATATGGGACGTTCAATCTACGATCGTTCCAGTTTCTATATCACAGCACACATGAATTGAGAGAAAAGCAATTCTTTGCCTGTGGGTCATACGATTTGATAGAAAAAAAAAAACACCTAATATAAGCTGAGGAAGAATCATGTATTTCAGTTGTTGAAGAACCAGACGATGTAAATGTTTATCCTACGGTCAGTGTGTCGTTATTTTTCAAAGAATTATTCATGAATTAATTTTCATCTCATTTTATAAGTTCTTCAAATGTCTTCCTGCTTATTTCGAAAAGCTTCAGGTATTTTCTATAGAAAATTGTAATTGTAATTGCGATTTTTGATTAAAAGGGAATTTAAATATTTTAAATATTTCCATAATGCATTATTTTAGTTGAACTCACAAACACTAATTTAAACTCGTAAGCTGTATTCGGGGTATCTTTGTTAATGAAGACCACCCAAAATAAATGACATCATATTGATAAATTTTTGATTTTATTATAATCATCCAGTACGTATTTCGAATCGCAGATAGTTAATAATACTAGAAAAGGTAGAGATTTCAGCCAATTTTTCAGCTTTGTTGTGACCAGAGTTTGGTCGAAATTAACCATTGACTTTATGGAGAACAACAACGGGAATTTATTCTGTGAAATCGTATAATATATCTGATAAATGAAGAAGCGTATAATTGTACTGAAATATAGTATTTTATAGTCGTCTTGTATACGAAGGAATGTTCCGAGTAGCTGGCAAAAATTATTTGCTGAGTTTGACTTACTTGATGTATTCGCTAAAATTTGTTAAAAATGAACAGACATGATGAAAACATGACCTAAACTTAATAAAAGAGAAGTTTTATCGTCAAAATCTTTATTATTAAGAGGAAAAAACAAATTACTTTTGATTATTAAATTATATTTTTTAATGTTTTTTTTAGAGTCTTACAAATGTTTTTCTTGCGTCAACGGGTGACCATAAATTAGTCTGAGGAATTTGAGCGTTTTTTTATGGTTAAAAACACAGACTTGGAAATTCTTTCAAAAGTCAGATAATTGTCTGATTTTAGTTAAATTTTCAGAGCTTCTTTAGAAAATAATGAAAGTATTTAAGAAATGTTTACTTTTATTGAAAATATTTAATTCATGAAATTTCGACAAATTCATTTTTGTAGAGCTTGACGCTTTTATAACTTGCAAGCGCAAGTACTTGAAGAATATATTTTATTTTGTCAAACAAAACCCCCAGTTACAGTAAATCTGTTTAGAATCGTAAAATAAATGTAATACTATTAAGTATTTAATCAGAAAAGCTTTTTAACTGGTTTTATGAATAAATATATTATGGACATACTCTATAAGAAAAACGTGAAGAATAATGAATTTGTACAAGAATTGTTTTCATTTTTTTTTTTTTTAATTATAATAATTTGTAAAGTTTTAAATTTTTTAAAAGTTTGTATTAATTTTTAGCAGTTAGGTGATATTATTATTAAATAAAATTATATTTACTAATCATAATTAAAAAAAAAAAAGATTCAGTGACTCCTGCTATTTTTAAAAGAATGTTAGTTTTTGTGTGTGTGTGTGTGTGTGTGTGTGTGTGTGTGTGTGTGTGTGTGTGTGTGTGTGTGTGTGTGTGTGTGTGTGTGTGTGCATAATGGTGCTAATTTTAAAAATATGGACGTCCATATACGACATTATCTGAAAATAAGAGCGGTAACTACGGTAAATTTTAAATTTATTGGTAAATTTCTAACATTTCCTCAACAAGCGTATTCGTAAGTAATACTACATTCAAAGTACCTAAAATTAAATAAAATATTAGAAAAAATATATTTTTTCATAAATTATAAAAAAATTATTGGGTAATTAAAAAACGTTATATTCGTCAAGTATTTTTTTACAATAATTGTCTCCTCCTCGAAAAATTTCCAAACATAAAAGAGAGTTGTCAACACCTCCATAAAAACACCCACCTGTGTGATATTGTTTTTTTCTTTAGAAAATATTTGTTTCAAATCAGATTTATTAAATTAGCTAATTTTTCTGAAATAAAGTTTCAGAAAAGTCTATTTTATTTTTGAAAAATATTTAATAAAGGTTATTATGTTGTGTTGACAGATTTGTAAATATCGACGATTTTAACCATTTTTAATCATTTTAAAAAATATTCCCTATCAATTTAAATTTGTTTTTAAATTCAGTAAAGTATTTTGTTTCTTGGAAATATTACATTCAATCTATTCGCTTTAAATTAAAGCTAAAATAAAATCTTAAAGAAAGATTTTCCATTTTTTTTTTAAATGCATTTTAAATCTTAGCTGTAATTTTTCTTGGGAGGTATGTATACTAATGTTTCTCTCGGTCAATGTTGGGGGTCGTGTACGCGAATTCAATTTAAGATGTCTTTCTTTCAGAGCTTGATTGGAAAAGAAACATATTTTTTTCATTGAGCTCTCCAGAATTCTAACTTCACACCACCGATCCTAAGGACCACGTGACTATCCGCTGCGAACGACGCCTACTTAGAAAAATCTTACCTGGTATATTGTCACCATGTTCATTTTAGATACAAAGTGTCGGCCTTTCACTTTCACAAGTAAATGACAAGATCAACATCCCGATAATAGTGATGTTACTTTTGCCTCTTTTATGCAGAAAGTTTTAAATATTTTTTTAATTTCTTTAGGTTTCTTTATAATGATCTCTTTTCAAGGCAGGCTTTGTGATTGCGATTTTAAACAAAGGTAAAAATATTCAACTGGTGTGTTATATTTCAGATTATACAACTTTTTCTGTCTTGATGAAAAGTAAAATCTTGCAAATCTTCCATCTTCTAGGAAAGATTCTGATTTCAGAGAAGGCGCATAGTTACAAAGTTTTATGTATGCGCAGTATAAATTTTAATATCAGTATTCTGGCTTAAAATTAATTTAGAAAGATTTTAGCGTTCAAACATTGCACAAAGGAAGATATCTTTCCAATTTGATGTCAAAGACGATTCATTTTAAGCCTTTGTTCTCTTTATCATCTTATACAGCAGTGAGAGTTGTGTAACACCGAGCTGTTCGGGAAGCTGCGGTCGAATTACGGTTGAGTTCGCTACGTTCAGTGTAAATATACCATTGAGAAATATTATCTCTTCTCCCACCCAATTATTGGTTTTAATGGCAGGGTAGACTGAGCTCTCTAACATTGTGTGACAACCAATCTAGGACAAGGATTACTTTGAATATGAAAACTGCCTTGAGAGTAATGGGTTCCGTTAGGTTACCTTGCCCACTGTTGTTACGTCTACGGTACATGTGGTGTCCTCCACCCACTAACGAACCTCATGTAACACATTATTATTGATTCTTCTGATACTTTTGTTAACAGTCTAAAAAGAACTGACGTCAGAATAAACATCTTGTAAGTTAGATTTATTATATATCCTTAAAAATGTAGAAGTTTTAAATGAATGATTAAATTTTTAAAAGATCTTGCTCGTGAAAAGTTTCGCTAATGAAAGAATCGTCTTCGTTTAGCGTTGCTAAAGACAAATTAAAATCCAAAATATAGGAAATCGATGAAGTGCGTGTTTGTTTCTAAATCTTATTTTGATTGGTATTATTAGGTTGGTGCAAAAATAATGACGTAATAATGTCGTTTTTTAACGTTAAAAATAAGTAATAAAAACGACATTATTACGTCATTATTTTTGCACCAACCTAATAGAAACCACCAATCAAGAAAACGGTAAAAAGAATTGGAAGCTCGTTGTTAAGTGTATTTATTTGTCCGTCACGGAGGAGAAATGATTTTTTTTTTATGCGGGAAAAATCACTGTTACATTTGAAAAAAAAAATAGCCCTTCTATCTGTTATTGCTGTAGATGTTCTTGTGCAATGATAAAACATCGATTATATTTATACTGATCTCTCTTTAAAATAAAGTCAGATGTTCTTCCACAGGCTTTCGATCGTCTGTCGAAAAGAGTTATGTAAATGAAATCCATTTCAATAAAAAAAAGAGTTGTCGTCACCATGTACATATGTTTGACTTAGTAAATTGAAAATAAAAAAAAAATCTATTATAAAAAAGAGTTGACTTTTTTGGTTACACACTGCCTTTATGTGATATTGTCTATGTAATGTTTGTGCTTATGTTGTGCTAGAATGACTTGTACTTTTTAATATACATTTGGAGACAAGAAAAAAACCTCAGAAGAATAGACAAATGAACATCTACGAACTGTCTTTTTGCTTACATTTGTTTTGGCTGTGAAATAAAATAGACAAGAATTTTTTTTTCTCTTACTTCTAGTGAGAGATCATCGGTATCTTTTTGATAATTACTTACCTCTGTTTCTATCGATTGATATCAATCTATCCAGGCCTTTATATTTCTCTCTATTAAGGTCTATTATACATAAATATCAGTTTATTCATATTTATTTGATATTTTTACGTAGAACCTGACGACCAAAAGTAAATGTCCCGTTTATTACTTATGAGGTTAAACCTTTAAAAACATATTAGCCAGACAATGAAGCTAAAAATGCCATAATAAAATTATTTTTTAAATATTTACTTTTTTAATTTTGTAGAAATATTTGTAAGTCTATCAATGAATGAAATATCCATGTTCGCAAACGTACACGCTCACACACGATTTTTTAATGAAACTGTAATTGACATCTGAGTCGTCTGGTAAGAATCCCTGACTAACAAGAAAAGAATATAAGCCGAAATATTATTTTTTTTTATTAACAAAGTATATTTTCTAATCAATGTATTTTTAAATGGGCAAACAATTTAGATTTGTAATTTGATCATGCCGCCAGGTGGTGTTAGGTAGCTAACTAGTAATAACAAAATTTGGTGTTTGGAATACAAAGAGACATTTTTTCGAAGTGCTGAAAAATTAAACGTTTTTATTAACTCAATTTTTACGTGAAATTATAAATATGAATTATATACATGTATTCTTGTTTATATTTTAATTAATAAGTTTTCTGTGACATACGAAACAAAGGTAATATGTGTGTGTGTGTGTGTGTGTGATGCTTCCACGGAGCGCACAGATACTTAACTTTGATCCTAGGCAGAAGAGATTGCCATTTAATACTGTGATCTTATGCAGACTGTGCAGCTACTACCTTCGGATCTGCTTTTCCATACGCAAATAATAATCTCGTCATTTGGTTCTACTGTTATTTTCATATTTTCATTGCATATAAAACTGGCACATGTACCACGATGAGTGTGCCTGTGGCGCAATATTATCGGTGTTGAAAGCGAAATAACCGTGTCGAGTTCAACCTCTGATCGAAACTGTTTCATTTATCTTCCTCCTCCTCTTATGGAAAAGGCATGAATCTATTACCTCCAAATCCAACGGCAAGGCAGACTTGCACTCTTCACGTGCGTACGAGGAAGGAAAACCCTGAATTCAATCCGCTGAAAACGATAGGTCAGACTGTGTTCTTTAACCTTGGTGCAGCAAGTAGTCTAAGAGATTAACATCTAATTCAAAATCAGCCGGACAAGTTACTATGTCTGCAATTATATGTTTTGTACATCCAACGATTGTGTGATAAAGTTTAACATGTTATTATGGGAACCATTTTATTATATTTTTTTTTATCTATGAGATGTCATGGGCAACTCATCTTTTTTCAGAAATTATAAAATGGATCACGACAATTATTATAATTGGTGTAAGTGTGACCCTCATCCACACTGAATGCGGTTTACCAATGGTCCCTAACTCAAGAACAAAAAAAATAATTGAAAATACGTTTACTGTTCTTCCAAATAATACTGCACACGGTTAGTGGATGATTCCAAATGATGGTGCTCCACAACCAACATCTACTAATAAACAGAGGTGAAAAAAGACCAATCTACAAAGGATTATAGTAAGGTTATCGAGCATGCTACTATTACTGTGCACAAAATTTAAAACTGTCAATCCAATATACTGAATAACCCCCCAAGAAAAAAATAACGTCATTTAATTGGTTATATCAAATAGCAAATCAAAATATATAAACAGTAATCATAATATATCAGCTAGATGATGTGGGTGCCAAAGTTGGGCCCACAGAAGTAAAACACGGAACACGGATTAGATGTAAGAAAGATATATTAACAACAGGTTACAGAGATAGTGTAAGCAGAGCTTACTATAAGTTATTGTCCAACACTGGTAGTCGTACGAGACTCTCACTTTCTCTCTGTGTCACTCTCTATCACTCTCCTATAGAGTGCTATGTCGCCTACTTAATATAGGCCTGGAAGAGTCTATTGTGTAGGTAGTTTCCAGTCACAATGCCCCCCTTCCAAGAGTTTTCTTTTTTGAAAAGGAGAGAAAAAATAAAACTGTTAATACTTTTTCCTCTTGGGATTTATTGTTTCTCAGCTGGAAGTAGAGATCTTGATGCGTGAGTCACAGCTTTTTGAGAACCGTCTGGCAGTTTATGTAATATGCAAGCGCCTATGCCGTACGAGCTTGCATCACTTGCGACTATAATGTCGAGACTAGGGTCGAAATATGTGAGGGGGAGGTCTGAAATAAGAGTTTTCTTGATCTTCTCGAATGTGTCTTGGCATTCCGGGGTCCATGACCATGGTTTGTCCTTTTTTAAAAGTTGGTTTAGAAGCCCTCTCAAATTTTGCATGTTCTTAATGAACCCTTCGTAAAAGTTAGCTAGGCCGAGGAAGCTTTGTAACGCTTGAACATTATCTGGGGCTGACATGTTTCTGATCGCATTGGCTCTTTCTGGATCCGGCCGACGACCATCTTTATTTATGATGTGTCCTAAGTATTTAATCTCTGGTAAGAAAAACTCACACTTAACCTTAAATCCGTATTCTTGTATCTTTTCGAATACGTTTATTATATGGTTCCGGTGCTCTGCCATAGTTTTACTGGTAACCAGTATATCATCCAAATAGGCTGTTGCGTAGTCAAGGTCGCCCAGAATGGCGTCCATGACCGGCTGGAAAATTGCAGGCGCAACCTTTACTCCAAGTATTTGTACAACCCTCTATGGGTGTTTATGCAGAGCAATTTGGAACTTTCTTCTTCCACCTCTATCTGAAGGTATGCGTCCGAGAGGTCAATTTTAGAAAAAAATTTCCACCATTGAGTTTATTGAAAATTTCTTCAGGGCTTGGGAGAGGATAGTGGTGATCTTGCAAGGCATCGTTTAACCCTACGGAAAAATCTGCGCATACTCGTATTTGATTGGACTTCATTTTTACGTAGACCGTAGGTGCTGCCCACTCGCTGAAATCTGTTTTTGACAGAATACCTGCTTGTTCGAGTCTATCTAACTCTTTATTGATTTGATCTAGAGCAGCGAAAGGGACATTCCGTTTCTTTTTTAATACCGGTTGTGCACCGTCCTTCACCTTGAACTTAGTTTACATTTTAGTACATTTCCCAATGCCGCCAGAAAGAAACTGGGGAAATTGTTGTTTGAGTTTCTTTTTTAGATTTTCCAAATTGGACGTTTGTAGCTTGCGACAAAATGTACTCATTGGGCAATCCCAAAGATTGAATTTTTCTATCCAATCAGTTCCAAATAAGCTGTCTGAAGTTTTTAATACGTAGGCTTTGAGCTTTTTGGTAACTCAATTTAGTGTTACTGTAAGTATTGCCTCGCCTAAAATGTTAATATTTTCGCCAGTTACGGATTTTGCTGTTTTATCCGTTTTTAATAAGGTCGGCTTGTTCAATTTTCGCCAAGTACGCCAGTTAATGGTTGAAATATCAGAACCCGAGTCAAGCTGGAATTTAATCAACTTATTGAAAATATCCACTGTTACATATTTTCTTAAATTCCTATTGACAATATTGTCAGATTGAGCTTGCCTAATTTTATTTTTGGGTTTTCTCGGTTTCTTGGCGTACCAGCACGAAGTTAAAGTATGAACACTTTTATTGCAATTTTTGCAATATTTTTTGTTCTTAACTGGACAGAATTTCATCCAATGCCATTTACCACAATGGTAACATGGTCCGGGCGGTTTCTTTAACCTATTTGAGTTTTGGTTACTGCGGAATTTAGGATATGAGATTTGCCTTTTGTCTTTTTGAGGGGAATAGGAAGTGGACTGAGTCACACCTGATTCCTCGATAGTGTTTGAGTCACGCTTTACAGATATTACTCTTTGACAGTTCTCTGCCAGTTTTTGGAGAGTCAATCCTTGTTCGTTCTCAAGGTTAGTCAGTACCCGTCGTCTGACTTCGGCGTCTTCTGCAGATACTAGACCTAGTTCGAAAATTAAGCACTTAAAATCATAGGCAGTCAGTTCGGCTAGTTTACAATCATTACATAGCTTGTTCACCGATGCTGCAAACGTTAGAAAATCTTCCTGGTTGTCTTTGACTGTGTGCAGGCATTTCCAACGTTTGTGGAACAAGGTTGTGTTAGGCCCGAATAATTCCGATAAGGAGATTAATCGTCTCTGAAAAATCCAAATCAGTCGTTTTCTTGGGTAGTATGAAGTCTACGAATCTACTATGAAGACGTACCTTTTTTTACTGGGCCATTGTTCACAGTCTACGTTGAAAATATCTTCGTAGCGCCTGTAAAAGGCCTGGAACGTTTTGCCGTTCTCTGGTACGTATTCAAAGGTTTCTATTGAATTGTAAATTGTACTCTGGGAGAATATTGTATCTTTTTCAGAATTTGAACCTTTTAACGCATTTACGAGTAATTCTTTAAGTTGTTTCTGTTGTAGTTCAGCATTCTGAAGCGTAATTTTTTGGAATTCCATTTGCTGTTTGTTTAAATCAAAAAATAGTTGTTGTTGTCTTTCTTCTGATTTTTGTTGCTGGTCCAAATTTAGTTTTAACATTTGGGCAACTACTTTTTGCAAATCTTTCATATTTAAAAATGACAGCGCTTTTTTGTTGCTTTGAAACAACCCGTCTACTAAAAGGAGGTACACAAAAAAATCTTGGATAGATTTTTGTTCCCTTTTTTTTTCTTTTACAGAAAAAAAAATATGGACAGACAATAGTTAAACTAAACTAATTATGTGTGTTTAGCTTTTTTAATCCGTTAATTTTAACGTAATTGAATAATTTTTCACCACAGTTATGTATTTGTTTTTATAGAGGTACAAAAAAAAGAGAAAACTCACCTCAGTGAATTTGAGGGGAGAATAATTTTATGCCCGAGATCAACTAAGTTACATAAAAAAAATGTTCTACAGTTTTTTCCGAAAACTTGAATATAAGGGTAGTACTTGATCTTGTGTTGTCGGTTTTTTTACGAAGAACTGTTTTTTTTCCTGTGTGTGTGGGTGTGTAGAAATCGTTCTCGTATTGGACAGACTTTGATATTCCGTAGATGTCGAATCACTGCTCGTCACTGTTGTTTGGTATTGGAATATGTGTAGACTCTGGGTGTTTAGCTTTTAAATCGCTAATGTATTAATACCAGCTTTCAACACTGCTGTGGGAACGCGTGGAATTTGTGTCTTTTTCGAGTACTGTCGCTATTGATACGGTGAGAACGAAATTCTCGAATCTTTTCTGTCACCACTGTTGTGGGACTGGCAACGTATTGCGGTTTTTCGACGTGAATGCGTTTCTCGAATTCTTCGTCGACCCAGATGTGGGATTGGTAAGGTATTTAGATTTCGCCGTGAGTGCGTTTCTAGAATCCTCGTCACCACTGATGTGGGTGCCAAAGTTGGGCCCACAGAAGTAAAACACGGAACACGGATTAGATGTAAAAAAAGATATATTAACAACAGATTACAGAGATATTGTAAGCAGAGTTTACTATAAGTTAGTGTCCAACACTAGTAGTCGTACGAGACTCTCACTGTCTCTCTGTGTCACTCTCTGTCACTCTCATATAGAGTGCTATGTCGCCTACTTAATATAGGCCTGGAAGAGTCTATTGTGTAGGTAGTTTCCGGTTTCACAATACTAGAATTCTAAGGATATATGAGATTTCCGTTCATTAAATCTCCAATAAAAGCTACAGTTTCCTTCTACTGTGAAGAACAAAACAGTAATTAAGACCGAGGTAGTAGGTTAGTGTTGAAGAGAATAGCAAGTAAAGTTTGGAAAATTCTAAAATTGCCTAGAGTTTTATTATAGACTAAAATTTAACGCTTAAAAATAAATGATAAATAAAATAAATGCTAAATAAGAAAAAAATGTGTGTAAATTTTCAGGGACAAGAAATTATGTAGATGTCGTATTTGAAGTTAAAATTCTGGTTTTATGAAATAATTCGTTAACTCTAGATGTCTAGTTGATTTATCAGATTAAATGAAAACAAATCTTATCAGATCTATAGATTCTCCAGTCGCCTCAGTAATGCACTTGTATGAAGCGTTTCAAGACTTGCTCGAATTTCTTATTCATTTAATCATGCGTCTCGTGTTTTTTTTAAATGTTCTTGTCCACGGTGGGCCCTAATTTTCAAAATCTGTCACTATCTCTGAGATGAGGTATTATGATTATTTACATTATTCGAACTATTATCCTCATCTTCATTGCCATATTCACAACCTTTCTGTCGTTGTACGCTTCTTCAGGTAATTTCGTCCACCGGGGTAGATTGTTCTAATTCCTCGTACCGTGCCTCTTTCATATATGTCAATTATTTCCCTTTAACTCAACTTTCCAAGCTTTTTCAATCCCAGGCTACTGCTGTAGCCTGAGATTGAACCATTTGGGTCTAGTCACTGGATCTAACCAACACCTTTACCCACTGGACATGCGTTTCTCTGGATATAATATTTCTTTATGTTCTACACATCAACTAGTCGAATCCACGATGTTCGCTAATAATATCCTTTTTGTATTCACTACGCATCAAGTAGCTGAATAAATCCAGGATCTTTTGACACTTCAAACAAGGATATGAGATGAGACTAAGGAAGATGTTGCATATATGAGGAGATTTATCATTTAATCTCAAGCGAAAACACATCACATCTGCAGTTAGTGTGCAATTTCACAAAAGCCTTATTGAACAGTACTTTCAAATACGAACCCTGCATTTACTTTCTCTCACTTGAAAACTTAGACAGTTTGCCTCTTTTAGTATTTATTATGTCGGTCGACCCTTTTTAGTCTTAGATTTTTGTTAATTTATCTATATATAAAATTCTGAGACTTCCGTTAACCGTCCATTACACCATCTAAAATAGCAATGTTGGAGATGTCCTGCTAAGTAAAGGGACAAAGTACACTGTTTTTAAGTTTTGATATATCTAAGAATCCAGTTCGCCCTGCATTTATGAGAACTATAAACAAAGCTTTCAAACGCTTCAAAAGTTGGAATTTGGCCCCAGAAAGAAATATGTATGCATGGCCAGTTGTATGTTGCATGTTCAAGAGTAAGAAATCGTAAGAATTTATTTCGTCGATGTTAAAAAGGAAAAAATAAATTTACTTAACAAATGTTGTTTACCATGAAGTTCTAAAAAATTAAATTAAATTAAAGAAATAATTAAACCGCGAAGTAGGGATTTTTTCAAAATATTTTCCAAACAAATTCGTTTAAACAAATTTCATCGTTTGGTTTGCGAAATTGAACGAAACGTAGAGTTTGTAAATCTTGACAAAAATTTAGCGATAATTTCAACAATACCGGGAGGATTTCAAGACGCGTCAACGTGTTCCAAAAAATTCTAGTAAAGAAATCATTTTATCTGCTATTCTCGTTACGATCTTAATATTTTATTAATTATATTGAAACACAATGAAATCCGTAAACCTTAATAGTTTTAAAACAAGCAAACCTCAAACTCTTCCAACAGCTTTGTACGTAATCAAATTGTATAGTATTAGTTCTAATGATAACGATTAGAAGATGCTTTTATTAGTGGCAAGAAAACGTATGTTGACTTATCAGTATGTTGACTTATCATATTAGATGATACTAGTTATTTTTTTGTACCGAACACCTACTATTTTTCACATTACTACGAATCTATATTATAATCATTAGATTCCTCTATCTTTGAATGTTTATTAATAATACACAGGAAAAACAGCACATTGCAGCCTAATCCTTGCTAACACTACCATTAAAATGCACTCGCTTGGAGGATAATAAATTTCCAACTCAATCTAGTTACTGATTTATTGACAAAAAGACCAGTTCAAGTGGATTAACTCCAAGTATCACTGTTTATTATAGAGTCGTTTCCCTGAGTTTTATAAATAAGACGGATAAGCAGGGATGAATTTCGTATCTGCACTGTCTCTATCAGATTAAGTGCCATATCGATAATGATATTAATAATGTTTAAAGATAATTTGCATTTGCGCGCGTGCTCACTCTCTCTCTCTCTCTTACACACACACACACAGACATACATACATATATATATATATATATATATATATATATATATATATATATATATATATATATTCCTGTTACTGTTAATGGATTTTGCATTATCTGTCATCATTATAACAGAAAAATACCAGCTAATGATGTTGGTAGAAAAAAAAAGTCACTGAATATCGAAAACAGAAATAAGTTAAAAAAATCGAACGGATTTCATCTTTGCTTGAATCAAACGTACGAAGACTTGAAAGTGAAAAATCTCACCAATGAAAAAATAAATGAAAAGGAAAAAAAACACTCGACATTCTTCACTGAATGAATTTTAAAAGGTTCATCAGTGTAAGAAATCGGATTAATGCTCCACATTTCTCTTTCACGCTGTCACGCACAAACACCTCACACAAAATGATAAATCTGGCAAACCTACTACTACTGCTGGGTTGCCAATATGAGTCCATATTAAAAAAAAATGATTGTTTCGCTTAACATAGCTGAAAAAATCGACAGACGAGTAAAAGATGATCGCCTTCAGCCATATTGGACAATAACAATTTCACCATTTCAAGATATTTTGGTTTTCTTTTAATTCTTAAATTATGTTTTTTTTTAAGGAATTGTTTTCGAATAAAATCATACGTTAAATAAATGATATGATGCATATATTATCTAGGGGGTCTCATACACGCTATCAAATTCTACAATCACGTCAATTGGTATTAATCAACCTAATATTCTTTAGCATATACTTACATTTATACTATAAATATACCATGTGAATTTCAGTTTATACTGTATTTTATTTCAAATATTTACAATGACCTATTTACGAATGAGAGAATTTATTAGAGAGTTGTTTTTTTTTTAATTTTATTATATATAAAGTGTGTCGCAGCAAAATCCGACACTTGACAAAAAGAAAACAAAATAGGCAATAAAAACAAAAGTTGTATATGCAGAGACCCGACAGTTTATTTAGTAACAGTAAGAGTTACATACTACATTATTTTTCAATGTAACCGCCGCTGACATCGACGACCATCTCAAGCCGGGCGCGAAATGAGTCACACGCTTTGGCGACCATGTCCATAGCGGCGTATTGTGGGCATGCTTGTTGGTATTGGCTTCGATCACGCCTTCCTCACCTGACTGCATACTCCTTGACTATTGATCGAGGCCAAGACCAACAAGCAGGCCCACAACACGGTCGGCTGTCTGAAGGCTGCCATCGTGGAGGCATTCGCCGTTATGGACAAAGGCATGATCGCCAAAGCGTGTGACTCATTTCGGGCCCGCCTTGAGATAGTCGTCGCCACCACCGGCGGTTACACTGAAATATAATGTAGTATGTAACTGTAACTGTTGCTAAATAAACTGTCGGGTCTCTGCATATACAACTTTTGTTTTTATTGCCTATTTCGTTTTCTTTTTGTCAAGTATCGGATTTTGCTGAAACACCCTGTAAATATATCGTCGGCTATTTTTTGTTTCGGAGTACTTAATTCCAGGGCTATATGAACTCTTTCTAAATTCTCCAATTTCTGTTGATTGCTAACAAAATCGATCTTTGTATGGAACATCCATCCTGAACTTTAGAAACGATCCTACAAGGCTTCTGTCTTCCTCACTTACCTTCAGTCTCGATGGCGTACTTTTTCAAAATGTATTGTAAGCAGTCAAAGTAATTTGACGCCAAAGTGGACGATTTTTTGTTAGTAGCTCAGTTTTGCAGATTGATATTGCCCCTTTTCATCGTCTGTTTCCGTTGATCCGTATAACGACGCATGCGTCAGCTACGGGCTTTTCCTCAGTTCACTGTTGATTTGTCGCAGATGTCTGTCATGGTTTATACTGAGTACATAGCCTGTTTTGAAGGTGATGTTTTCATGATGCTGTCTTCGATGCGGTCGCTTTGTGCTTACTCAAGGACAACGATGTTAGAGACATATTGTTCCAATTAATCTTCACAATTAGACTTTGCTGATGGAATCACTCAAGTTTCTCAATATTTCAGTTATACAAAATCTGTCTTGCATTTGTAGAATAAGGTTGAATTAATGAATATCTTCCTTTTGCTATGAGCTTCGATTTTTTTTCTTTCCAAGTACACAATGTTTCCCAAAGTCAACTGACAACACCTGTTCGTTTTTCTATATGCTTCAGTGTATATGCTTCGATGTATTGTGAGGACACTTCCAACTTCGGAAAGCGTATATTGCATACAGGAATAAAATTAGGGTAAGATTTAAGAAATTACAAAATAATAATTTTCATATTCTTTAAATCATTAAGAATATGTCGGAGATGCAATCATGCTAGAAGTGTTTGAAATGAAACGAGTGGCTTATCCGAAATAGGAATTGAAACGAGCGATTGTTGCTTTTAGTTTTGCTTTTAAATATCTCTTTTTAAATGTGAGAAGCAGGCAGCTGTGGAAAAGATCAGCTGGAAATCGGCTACGTTAATCAGATTTTGACGAAAAAAAAAAAAAAACTGATCAAGGAAAAGATTGAGACATTTTTTCTTCATTCCCAAGCGTTCAAGGAAGAAAGACTTGCTTTAATTAAAATCGAAGAATTCTCTCTGATCTGATCCCTTTCTTCAGAAACCTTTTAAAAAGAAAAAAAAAATGTTCTCTACAATGGAATTAGCCTTTTATTTTCAGAAATATCGCATTTTTTCTCCTTTTTTCGCATTTGGATATAAATGATCTAAAATGATCTGAAACAGCTTTAAGTGCCATGCAGTGGTTTCTGCATTATTAAACACGACCCTCTCAAAACGACAAAGAATTGTTTATTTTGCAATGTGAAGGGAAACGATCTTACCATCGAGTAGCATGAAGGTGGGTTTACAATCTGATCAACCGATGATAATCTCCAAGGTGTGATCAGATCTAAGAACGTCATATGATAATTGCCATCATATCACGAATTTATTAAAGACGACAAAAACAATATTTCACAGCAGAGAAGCAATCCTTAAATAAGAGAAACTCAACATCTGTCTATATTTTTGAGATGAGGTATTGTAATTTTTTACATTGTTCAGACTATTTTCCTCATTGTTATATTCTCGACGTTTTGGCCGTTGTACGCTCCTGCTTTCTTCAGATTATTGGAATTTCGAAGAGAACACTTTATTTCGTCCAATTGGGTAGATTGATCTAGTTCCACGTGTCATGCCTCTTCCAGAT
The DNA here is from genome assembly GCA_963932145.1 of Acanthosepion lycidas. Lineage (NCBI taxonomy): Eukaryota > Metazoa > Mollusca > Cephalopoda > Sepiida > Sepiidae > Acanthosepion > Acanthosepion lycidas. The sequence continues at coordinate 61,050,986 of OZ010607.1, read as the reverse complement.
GTATTCAGTTTCAGTTATTTTCTCTTTAACTCAACAGTTATTTTTTCACCTCTGCTGTGGCAAGTCAAGTCACAGATTATCAACTCTTTTATAAACTGGGTCATGTGTCCTTGAGGACAGCGGTGTATGAATTTTTGGAGCTTATGAGCTTAATGTATCAGTTTTCATTTTTACCAGAGTTCACATTGCAATTTGTTATTATTGTTTTTTTTTTTTTTCTCTAGCACTCTGTATTACTGGTTCTCGTATTGTATTCATGTGATTGGCCGGCTTAAGAGAATCTTGTGTTCTAACATAGGCGCTGATTTTCCAGTGATGTTCTCTGTCTATTATTTCAACCACATCCCACCCTGGGTGAGGGGAATGGTGATCTCTCTTTTCCTTTCCTATATGCTCGTGAATATAACAACAAAGATGAGGAAAAAAGTCCGGACAATCTAAATAAAAGCAACTCAGTTTCTATCTCACACACACACACGCACGCACACACACACACACACACACACACACACACGTCACTTTTTCGACGTGAGCAATCATGACTCTCCACAGCACCCTGTTGCTCTAACTGCTCATTAATGAAAACAATTTTTATTGTGGTATTTCTTCCGTCATCCATTTATCAAAATTGTTATATCAAGTAGATGACTCTCTCCGTTTCCATGTTTTTTGGTCCTCGATGTGGCCTGTGAGTGTTAAGTTCTCTAAGCCTTCGTTCCTTATTTGGTGATCAAAAAATGTAAGCTATTTCTTTCTGATTGTTAACAGCAGACTTTCTATTCCTGATAAATCCTCAACGTTTCTCATATGTTCTCTGCCCAAATTGTATTTTCAACTTTTTTCAAAATTGCTCACCATTTATTTATGATTAGTGTTATACAGGAATCCGGTAGTCCGAGATAAATGATAACATATCATTTTAATAGAGACAAAAAGATAAAATATTAATATATTTATTATATAAAAACTAATAACTAAATTTTCACGGCTACTTTGCAAAAGTGCATTTTAAAATTACACAGTATAGCAGCTCGGATTAAGGAAACGGAGAGCAGAATTCGAATTCCAGTCGAATACATTACGTGCTAATATCTTTGGGAAAGGTATGAAGGATCTTCTTATTCCCTCAGCTATGGGCAAATAGCAGGACAGACAATGGCAACTGGTCTACAGCAGAAAGAAATGACAACCTACTGCGGGAAAAATCTGCCTCGTCAGTCAGGAAGATACATGATCGCCTAAGCCTGTATTACGCATGGCACATAATTTACTCACAAAACGGTTTCAACGAAACCTTTCCCATATTCTTCTTTACGACGATGATTGCAATCTAAACTATATTTCAGCTGATCAATGCAACCATATTAAGCTTTCAGGTAAGAACAGAAGTTTCATACACAATATCTTTTTCTACCAATGAGTAAAAGTTTTTAATAACTGAAAATAAACTTTAACGAAAAGGTGTTAATTTTATTCGCTAAAAATATTGTTTCCTTTGTGACTATAAATCATGCCTTTAGTGTTTTATAGCAAAAGTAAGTCGGGATGTCGTTATTTTCTTCAAAACGCATTGTGATAGAATGGTTATTTTATTTGAATAATGGTTGCAATGGGATGTTCATAAAACTTGATTTATAATTATTGATGATATTAATAAAGATTATTATTTCAATGCTGTTTGCGACATATATCACGAAACTTAGGAAGCCTAGAAAAATATTTAGTGAATATGACAACATTTGTATATACGACTGACAAGTGTGCTAATTGGCAAAACTTAGAGATAATTATTACATACTAAATATAATGAAAATGCAGAATGCCACAGATCGCATACATGAAACAAATACAAGGTATGACAGTTTGATTCCCAGAAAGACTGTCACGCGTCTCTGGGGTAATGAGTCAGACACCAATAAAAATAGGTTATATGAATTATACGGTGATTGGAGTAACAGAATGTTTACAAAGTAACTGATCCAATGGTCGTATAATATATATATATATATATATATATATATATATATATATATATATATATATATATATATATATACACACACACCCTGGACTGAATTAAATCAGATGCAAACTTTGAAATAAAGGAAAAACAGGTCAATGGAACTTAAACCTGGTTAAGGTAAAGCTTCTTCAAATTACGACTTACATCGTAATAGGAAATGGACCCGCGAATTTGTTAAAGAACTCAAAACAAACCATTTTCATATTAATCCATTTTCATGTTAACTCTTTCTAAAATCCCAGTGGACGACTTGTATACCAAAAAGGCATTTACTCTAAAGAGAAAACAATATTAAATGGCTACATTTTGACTGAAAATACAGAAAATGGTCTACTCAAAGGAAGAGAAAAAGTTCTTTGGATAGATGACTGCAGACGTTGACTGCTTGCTTAGAAAGAAAGCAGCGGTAAGAGGATAGCGATCTTAATACAAAATGCGTTTAACCATCTATTAAAATCTTTGCTAAGTTCCTTGCTAAATATATTTGCTTGATAAATGGCATAATGGTCAGCAGAGGGTTTAACCAGATGGAGATTAAGAATGCAGTACCAAAACGTCTTGGAGTTATGGGCCATGGCTTTTATAATCAAGATAATGATTCTGCGTCCCTTCTTCTCACCACCGAAATCAGGAATAATATCCTCTTGAAGAGAGTGAAGGCATAGGAAGATTTAAATTTAATGACAACAAAATCCAAATTCTGTGGAAAACAAACTCAGCTGAAATCTGAGGAAAGTAGGTCCCTAATTTAGAGAGGGTTTAAAAGTAAGAGAAATTGTAAGAAAATACTAGCATTTTTATTATTATACTAGTATAATAAAATAATAGTATTTTTATTAATTGAGGTGTTTCCATCGTTCAGTTATCTTAACACTGTAAGACTAAATTGAAATAAAAACTTTATCTTTTTTCTAAACGTTTTTATTTTAATTCAGAATATGCAAATAAAATGTTATTTAATTCACAAGTATATGAACATGCGGGAATTCTGATTTTTTTCCCTTTTTTTTAATTAGAAAAAAATTTAAACAAGATTTTAGAAGGAAAACCACAAGGACTCTCTCTGGGAAGCTGTATGAAACCACAAGGACTATCTCTGGGAAAAAAGTAAACCCAGTTGCCCCATCAAAGATCAAAATAGCAGTACCATCTCAGGGGAAGAGAAAATAAATTCCAGATGAGCGTAATAACGGAAGGCAACACTAGAAAGAACCGCATCATCCGTTTCACAAGACATTTCACCACCTACCAAACTCTTCGACATTAACACTACCCCTCCAACCAAAAATGAGATCCCCAAGGCCATCAAGTCTCTTAAATCAGGCAAAGCAGCGGGCCCTGGCGGTATACCACCTGAAGCACTGAAGGCAGACATCCGGACTTCAACTGACATGCTGCACCACTCCTGCACAAGATATGGGAGCAAGAAAGAGTGTCTGAAGAATGGAAGAAAGTCTACCTTGTGAAGCTGCCGAAGAAAGGAGACCTGTCATACTGCAACAACGGGAGAAACATTCTGCTGCTGTCCATCCCAGGGAAAGTACTGACAAATATCATCCTAGAGAGACTGAAGACGGTACTGGACAAGACACTTCGAGAAGAACAGGCGAGCTTTCGGCAAGATAGATCTGGAGATCAACAGCCCTCTCACTTTGCAACAAGATCCGGATCTTCAACACTAACATCAAGTGGGTCCTACTTTACAGCCCATAAACCTGACGGGTAGCCAAGACCAACACCCACAAATTTCAGACATCTACCAACCGGTGTTTCAGGAACATCCTCAATATCAGGTGACCGGAAGTCTTCTCCAACGACCATCTGTGGGATAGGATCGAACATGCCCCAATCGAGATTGAGATGAAGAAACAGAAATGCGGATGTATCGGCCATACACTCCGCAAGCCTACTTCTAGTGTCACCAGGTCGACCAACAAACTTGACGCAGAAGTGTTGACGCAAAAGTGAAGGCAGCCGTCACGACATGGGTCGAGCTGAAGAGGATCGCCCAGATCTGCGTCTGTTGAAGAGGTGTTGTTGCAGCCCTATATTCCCCAAAGAATCAGGAAGCATAATATATATAATATACTCAACTACACATATATGAGAGAGAGAGAGAGAGAGAGAGAGAGAGAGAGAGAGAGAGAGAGATATGTTTTTAATCCGGCATTTATTTCTTATTTACTATAATAAATAAGAAATAATAAGAAATAAATGCCGGATTAAACGGCATTTTTCGTGGGTAAATGTGTTTCAGTTGGCATCGATGTTTTTCTTTTATTTTCTTCAATAGTGAAATTGATACAGGTTCGATTGTGTTATCTATATTTCTGAGATGAGGTATTGTAACTATTTACACTGTTAGGGCTGTTGTCCTCATCTTTATTGTCATATTCCCGACGTTTCGGCCGTTGTACGCTCCGGCAATCTTCAGGTGATATATGTTAGAATTTTAAACCTAACCTTTTATTTCGTCCACTGAAGTAGATTGTTCTGGTGTCACACCTTTTCTGGATATATCCGTTTCTGTTAATTCCCTTGAATGACTCAACTCTCTAAGTTTTTGTTCACGTCTGCTGTGGCCAGATATTGAACTCACAACTCCTTGGGTCAAGACACTGGATTACATCAACCAACGCTTTAAGCACTGGGCTATGAGTCCTTGGTGACGACGTGAATATGACAAAGATGAAGACAACAGTCCAAACAACGTAAATAGTGTAAATATGTTCGATTTCTGTCGAGGGAAAATTTTTCTGTAGTAGAGCATTTTAATCTCTGTCGGTTTATATGAATTTTGCTGTTTATGAAAACAAAAAAAAACATAATCACTTTCATTCACCATATTTTCAACTTTTATGAATATGTATTGTGAAGAAAATGGTATCTTCTTTTCAAAATATATTAAGAAACAGGGTAATTTTGTTAGAAACAAAGAACAGACTAATTTCTCTGTAATATAGATCCTCTTATACAGAAGTAATTGCTAAACATTTCCCGAACAGAATAAGAGAGAAATTAAGGCAACTGAACTGAACTGAAATGAGGAGACATGGCTTGGAGAATTTGACATTTTCATTGATAGATAAAGGGTATTCTTGAAGTCTTCTATGGCAACCGTTACTGTGTTATTCTATATCGTCTTTTTACACGAACCAAGGACCCAGTTCCAATTCCAGTTGGGTTTGTTATCTTCATTTACTCGCAAATACACTTGGGGAAATGTATGAATACACCACATCTATGGGTTAATTAGTAGGACATGTATTCAATAATTATCACCTCCAAAACAAAATTCTTGCAATCTAAAAATAATTTCTAACTTTAAAAGGGTTGATAAACTGTAATAAACGAATCAACGCCCCACTTACACGCAAACTGTTCGAAATCATTTTTCATTTCTCCATTTATTTGTTTTTCTCTTTTGTTTATTTTCAATTTATATGAAAAATATTTTGCTATATGCAAACCACATGTAACCAAGAAATTGATAAATCTCAAAATTCAATGTAGCAATATGCTGTTTAGATATATACATAAGGTATAAGCAGAAAAAGCAATTGTTTGCTACCGTCATTTTTTGGTATAGTATGGCCCAGTATGTACAGGAAGTCCTGAATACGAAGGAAATCTGTTTATGTGTGAAGCTTTCGATCAATGAATCTTTCCCGTTGAGGTCCGAGGTAAGCTCGAGAAAATTAATTTCAATTTTATTTTTCCAATATATTTCATAACGAATTCAATAAAACAAAATAGAACGGTAAACAAGAGAAACGAAAAACCCCAAGTCGAATACGTTAAGGATTCAAATAATAAATATACATGAATATATATTTGGAGTGATTTAATCTCATGTAGGTACCTCCATTAATTCACTAAAAAAAAAGGACCGTACCATTATGAAAAAAATACCCTAAACTTGATAAAAAAGTTATAGTGTCAAGATCTTTGCCATTTAAACGAAAGAGCAAAGTATTTTTTCATTATTTAATTATATTTTTAACTTTTTTTAGAACATTCAAAATATTGGTTAAAAATCAAGTATTTGTTTTTCTGTTGGGGAGAGCGTCAGCGGGGAAAACAAAGATTAATAGAGGAAATTTTAGTGTTTCTGTTGGTTCTCATTGCTTTGGAACTTTTTTTTAGAAATTTATTTTTTTTAGAAAATCATGGTAAAAAATATATATTTTTTATACGTGTTATCGCCTACTTTTTTAATTTTATGAAATTTCGATAAAATATATTTTAGTTAATAGCAGAACTGCTTGAAGAATTTAAATCATAAATTGAAAAGCTTAGACATATCTTCAAACACCAATATTTTTTTAATTTTGTATTTATAAACGTACCTATTTTTGTAGATACGGTTTTTCATACACGACATTATCAGAAAATAAGCGCGATAACTCTAGTAAATTTAAAGCTAAAGTAGCTAAAAATTTAATAATACATTAAAAAACTCCTTCTAGTCAATTTAAATTAGTCATAAATTAGTTTTGAAACACAGCAAAGTATTTTGCTTATTGGAAATATTAAATTTTATCTGTTGGCTTCAAATTGAAACGAAAAAAAGCTTCAATAAAGATTTTTCATTTTTAAAAATTAATTTTAAAACTTAGGTATGGCGTTTCTTGGGGAGATACCTAACTGCGATAGAGATTTGAATTTAAATCACACAGGAAAACAAAGAAGAATAAGGACAGCATGTCTGTTATAAAACAAGCAATTTTAAAAGTTTTAGGAAGAATATTTATATTTGTAAAATCCTCCCAATCAGTTCTCCCATATTAAAGTTTCTTATAACTTTGTTAAAATTATCCAGTTACAAGTTCCATGCTTCTCTTGAAGCTAAGGGTTTTTGCTTTAAGACTAATGCATTGCGTTTAGTCTCTATGTTCCAGTTGTCTATGGGTAATTCTTCATCGCCGCATGAACAACCTGAGGGAGTGAATGTTATGTGTTCTGTTAGCAAACTAGCGTTTTCACATAGTGCTTTCGTCAGCCTGATGAAACGACCACAGCCAAAGTAACGGTGACTTTGAAAACATCTTGACTTCTCTATTGAAGCAAAAGAACTGGTTTTTGCGTGTATTATTTCGGTCATATATCAAAACTTAAACAAGGACAATTCATCAATTTTAGTATTCCATTCCAACTCCGTTTCCATTGTCAAATTTCCCACGAGTGCAGTAATTATATTAATCTTTTTTTCCATTTTCGTGTAGTTTATACATTCTGTAAGGATATCTTCCTTTCCAGTTTACATGTGGCTAATTATTTTATTGCTTTTGGTAAATGTCAATAACGACTGTTAAAATAATCAAAGGCCCCAGTTGTACGTTTCTGTCACTATCTAACCAAATATTTGGTAACAAGCATTTACATCCATTCACTGTAGAAACATATTTTTATGCCATATCTCTTCAGGAAATCATAGCACTCAGATTTCTCTGTATCTGTGAATTTCTAAGCATTCTTGCAAATAATAGTTAACTGAATTCCTGTTTCCTTCTCCATGGTTTAGAATCCGGTTTTCTATTAGATTTGTTGTTAGAGAGCTTAACCTATTATTTAAGCCATAACTTAACCTTAATGTTAAATTTTCAGCACCCGACGTGTCGAGATGGAGAACCTAGTCGACTTCATTCCGCTTTCTGTGTTATCGCATTTTTTATTTTTTTTATATTCCTCATTGTAATAGCAGTAGCTTGGTGAACAAATACGGTATACTGTATGAATCTAGGCGTAAATTTTCCGCAGAAAACTCGTAAATTAGTGCATTTATATAGATTCTCGCCTTAATAAATTATTTCATCTTTTAATTAAAACTGCATTCTTTAAACCGAAACTATGTCAGGCTTATTCAGATGAACAACTAATGTATTACTTTTTTCGATAATGAAACTGCATTATGATAATCACATTTGAAATCTTAACTTTAAAGTCAGGTAGATCTAAACCGTTTTAGGGAATATTCTGGGCCATTTTAATATTAGAAAAATACAATTTTCATTAGGTAAATATCATATGTACGGATGCGTGTATATTTTATTTATATATGTGTATGTCTTCAGGTAAATCTGTGAGCACCTCTCGTTCTCTCCAAACACTCATAAGCCAGTATTTGTCACAATCTTTTGCTATTCCTCTGTAAGTTCACAACTTATTCAATTGTTTCTGCGACTTCATCTACTGTATATTGATCTATGTACTGATTCACCTATTCAGAATTATCTGTTACTTTTTAGCTACCTTTCATTTCATTTATTTGATAATTTTCACGTAATCTATTGGAGATTTTCTCTTCTTTATGATAGATTAAATGTTTGAAGTGTACTGGAATTCACTTTTCCTTTCTAACTGATTCGTCAATTAAAATAAAAGAAATACAATCCTGAGACATGCCAATGCAATAGAAAGAAAGATATTTAAATGCCAAGGAATTATCAAGAAAATTTCTGTTATAAAAAAAGACGACGAGAAACGTAACAAATATAAGTTGGAAAGATTTTAATTTTTTTTTTTAATAGTTTGATATCCGAGATAACCATTATTAAAGGATCTGGAAGAAAAGAGAGAAACAGAGGGAGAGTAGAAAAGAAGGAATGGTAGCTAAAACCTCGAAAGATGACGATTAAGAAAAATACGGTTGAAATAAACGAATTAATATTGGAGGATTCTGATTAGAGAAAAAGAACTAGACTTTTAAAGGAAATAAACATATACAGAATTTTAAAAAAAAAAGTTTTGTTTGATATTCACCCAAAAATACCATGAGAAAAAAAAAGAGATATTTTGACAGAAATATTAAAGAAAGTCTGATTAGAAGGAAGACGTCTACTGAAGAAGAAATCAGATAACCAAATTCAAATTACAGTCGAGTTCATAACGTTCACTAACGGCTTGGGAAAGGCACGAATCCATCTCTTCCACATAAGTTATGGGTTGAATAGCAGGACAGACTGGATCTTATAGTCTTGGTTGGCAACCAGTCTACTGCAGAAAGAAACTGCAGACTATTACAGGAAAAATTTCTGCCTAGTCAGTCATGAATTAAGAGAGAAATGATCGTGTGTATCGCGTATGGAACATGACTGATGAAAAAGGAAAAAGAAAAGAAAAATTAGGTTGGGGGGGGGCAGAGAGAGTGCGAAATTAAAAGACATAAAAGTCCAGGAAAAGAAAAGAAGAATTTAAAATAATTGTCAGAATAGAAATAATATTACAAAGGAAAATGTAGAGAAAGCTAACAAGAAAAAAAGCAATAAGAAAAAGAAAATTAACAAAGATGTGTATGAAATTTGTTATCTATACAAGTTATTAAAATCTTTTTTAAAAACATTTCACACCAAGTAAGGGAATAAAGCCACAAAGATCCAAGTAGGATACTGAGTGTCATAGAATATCAGAAGAAGATTATTAATGAGTGAGGAGGATAAAAGAACATGAATTAAGAAGATAACGATTGACGTTGCATTTATATATCTTCAGAGCTTTAAAAGCGAGAAGTTCGAGAGAAAAAAACTGTTAGCATCTAACCATTTCAACAATATCACATTTGAGGTTTGTTGCTAAACTATTCTTCTTCTTTATGTGCTGTATCTCTTGTGAATAATAGGCGACCATGGCTCTCCACAATTTCCTGTCTTTGTAGCATTTAATAAATTTTGTCTTTTTCTTATTTCTCCAAAACCCTATTCCATCATCCATTTAGTAAAGCTCATCAAGTATTTTATGCGTTTTTTTCTTCAATTTGTCATGTGAGTTGATTTTCCAAGCCCTCATTTTGTGCCCCCAATATTTCAACCGTCTCTTCTTGATGTTAAGTATGAGTTTCCTTTTTGTTTCTATTTTCTCTAAAACTTCATCGTTGCACACATGTTCAGACAGACATCACGTAACAGTTCAGTACAGTTTTCTTTGTAACAAAGTTTTATGTATGTTAATTCTGCTTAGCGTTTGGAATGCATCTCTGATTACACTGACTCTGATTCCGACTTCACTATCACGCTTTAAGTCCTCTGTTAGGACACAACATATATTAAATGTTTCTATTTGTTTGATTTTGGTATCTTTGATTTATAATTTGCATTTTGCTCTCATCCTTTATTTCTAACACCCATGCATTGTCTTCCTGTAGATTATGTTTAATCCTTTCTTCTCGCTTTCCTTCTCTGCATTCTGTCGGTGCTTTTGCAGGTTCCTTTCCATGTCTGCTGTCAACACTATGCTATCTGAATATCTTATGTTCTTAAGATTATGCCTGCCAATAATGAATCCTGGTAGGACTTCTAACTCTTTCAGAAACGCCTCGCTCTATAACGAATCTTTTTCCTTCTTCTACTGCCTATGATGAATCTGTGCTATTCTTGTCCTATCTGAAGCCTGACTCTGCCGCGCGATCTATTCAATATAATTCGGATGATAAGTTTTGCTATATGGTTCATTAAGCTGATGGTCCGATAGAGTTCACATTTGTTTTCACCTGGCTTCTTTGGTAGTGCTATGAAAATAGCTTAGCTTAGATCTTTCGGTATATCTCCGCAATTGTAGAATTCATTTATTATTTTTGTAATCCTCTAAGGCTTCCAGCCGCTGACCATGCTGATTTGTTTTAGTTCAGTTTGGCCAGTGCAGATTCCACTTCTGATTTTAATATTTCCGGTTTGTGGATATTTCTGCATATTTCCGGTTGTTCTCTCTCGCCGTGGAAGAATTCTCCGATATATTCGATCGACGTCTGATTTCTTTTTTTGCTCCAATGACAGCGTTGCGCCATTGAATTTTATGCATCCTGTTGATGAGCATTTCTTTTGTCCTGTTAGTTCTCTTTATTTTGTTATGGATATCTCTGATACTCATTCCTTCAATTTTCTGCACATTTGTTGTTGAGCCATTCCTATTTAGCCTGCATATATAGTGCTGATTTTATTTGGTGGTCATTTTCTTACAGCCGATGCCCAACTGACACTTCTACACTTTACAATCAATAACATCAAAAACAAACACCGCGTATATGCAGAATTGATAATATAAAACGGCGACACTTTACCCATCGCGCACACACAAACTATATATATATATATATATATATATATATATATATATATATATATGTTTGAATAAAAACAGACCACGTTAAGGTTCCATGTAATAAATTATTTCACCATAACCCCTTTAACAGGGCTCTGGATCATCAGACTTTACTTCCAAAAATTGAAATGAAAAAAAATGGTCTGTTTTTATTCAAACATATCTGCTCTGAATTTTACATTGAGCTCTCCGGATATCATCCTCCTCGAGTCTACCCATACGGATTACCTAAGTTTGCATAAAGTATATATATATATATATATATATATATATATATATATATATATATATGGTTGGTGCAAAAATAATGACGTAATAATGCCGGTTTTTGACGTCTAACGTCAAAAAACGACATTATTACGTCATTGTTTTTGCACCAACCTAATATATATATATAATTATTTATTTAAAAATATGATTCCAACGCTTCATAAGAGTTCTCATGTTTCAAAACAAAAGCCGAAAACTCCAATATAATTATTTGAATTAAATTGAATTAAAGTACTAATCTCTGTTCCATCTTCAAGCGAAATTTTTTGGGAATAGTTATTTATTTGTACTAATGTACCATGTACAAAATGTAGCACAAGGCCCCCCCCCAAATAAATCTCCATAGACACTTAACCAGACTAGACGATGTCATCTTCCACTTTAAATTTAGACACCCCAAACTTACCCTGACTTGACGTCTGTGAATGTAACTGAGATATTGATACAAATTATTAAGACCTTATGCCCCTTTTCTTTAAACAATTGCTCTAGCCGTTACCATAGTAATTTTAATTTCAATAATGAATATGCTTGTAAAACGCGTAAATTTCAGAAATAAGTTATTCAAAAAAAATTTCGCTTGAAGATGGAACAGAGCTTAGTATTTTAATTCAATTTAATTCAAATAATTATATTGAAGTTTTGAAACATGAGAACTCTTATGTAGCGTTGGAATCATATTTTTAAATAAATAATTATATTTATGCTCTACTTTTGTATCGAGCACTATTTTTTTAAAATAATAACAAAAATATTAAAGAACTTTGGATTATTTACCTAACGAGTTCTTTCCTATTTTCTATATATTTTACACACACTCATAACACACACACACACACACACACACACACACACACACACACACATATATATATATATATATATATATATATATATATATATATATATATATATATATATACCGTCTGTAAGAAAAGGAGGATCATGTCGCAATTTACTCCTCCAGAAATGTTGAAACGACATGCTGTACTGCTTAGCATTCGCACCGGAAGCTCCAATACGAACGTTTCATAGTGTTTGGGTGTCAATCTGATGACAGTGCATAGGATTCAGAAAGAGTTGAATGAGGTATCCAGTCAAAATCATGATGTTTGGAGTGATGGCGACGTTATGCCTCCATTCATCCTCCTACAAGGCCTCAGACTCAACGCGGAGGCATACATCAAGTGCCTTGAGGAAGTAATGCTGTCCCGGGTCAAGAGGGTAGGTGGTGGAATACCCTACACCTGACAACTGGAATCTGTACCATGTCATAGAAGTAGGAGAACCCAGTAATGGGTGTCAGACAGATTCTGCGACCATGTCACCCTCTACATCTAGCCACGTAACTGTGTGGTGGGGGCAGTTGATCAAGAAACCAACAAAACTTATAAAACCAAAGTTAAATTGAAGTCGGCATTCACCATCCTAGACAAGGAAACTGTTCAGACGAGATGAAATCTCCGAGAGGCCGTGGTTTAAGCCAATGGCGATTTTATTGAATACATTTACTCTTTAGTATTTCAAGATATTTTTGTGTAATTTTGGTAAATATCTTTTAAAATAAGTTTTATTTTCATTTTTGCATAATTAGATGACAATTTATCCCTCGCATCCTGTATCTATAGTATGCGATATATAAATTGTCGTCTTTTTCTCACAGATGGTGCCCAATTCAACCTACTAATACTGTGTGCAGTCGACAAAATTAAAACAAACAAGGAATTGCGCGGAATTAAAATGGAGACACATTTACCTATCGTTTATATATATATGTGTGTGTGTGTGTGTGTTTGTGTGTGTGTGTTTGTATATATATATATATATATATATATATATATATATATATATATATATATATATATATATATATTCATATATTCTGTTAATTTACCCCATGATAAAAAGAATTTATATTTGCACTTCCATGGCACTCCGGTTGGTTGACCATTGCGACTCAGGTGAGCTATTTCGAAGTGTGGGTTGTACGTTCGCGCTTGCTTCGACAAACATGTCAAAAATAGATTAAAAAAATTAAATTGTAAAAAATGCTTGTAAGCACCTCGAATATCATCCGTACTAACGAAATGAGAATAACTCTATTATTTTTGTTAACTTCTAATTCTGAGGGTTGGAGTTGTAGCAAGGCAAGTTAAGCAAATATTGATTTAAAACTTATAATTTCAAAAGAATGCCAAAATTCTAATAAAATAAAATTTATAATTTGTTTGAGTGAATTAATATCTTTTATAATTATCTCTATATGATTTGGATGAATAAAGAGAAATGATTATTCATATATATATATATATATATATATATATATATATCGGCCATTTTACGCTCCGGCCTTCTTCAGGTAGTTTGAATGTCGATCTGAACCCTTTATTTCGTTCACTGGGGTAGACTGTTCTAGTTCCACGTGCCATGTTTAATGGATGTCAGTTATCAGTTATCTCCTGTTAATTCCCCTCTGAAAGTTCTCCACTGCCTTAACCGGGTATTGAACTCACACTCTTTGGGTCTGTCACTGGATCTAACTAACGCCTTTATCCACTGTGCCATGTGTCCTGTCTGTGTATGAATTTCTGGGTATTATAAAACTAATGTCTTCAGCATCATTTTTTACCAGTGCTCATATTGCAATTTTTCTGTTATCATTCCATGTTTTTTACCTGAGCTCATATTGCAATTTTTGTTGTTGTTATCGCTTTTCTCTGGCACTCCTTATTACTGGTTCCCATATTGTATTCATTTCTATGCTTGGTCGGCTCAGGAGATTTTTGTGACTTAGCATATGTGGTGATTCCTTAAGTTTACGAATTTTCCAATGGTGTTTTTTGTCTATGATCTTAACCTGATCTCACAGAGGGTGGTGATCTCCCTTTTCTCCCCATATGTGGTCATAATAATAATATATAATATCTCCCATAATGGTGCAAGTAAAGGTAAAAGGTTTTAAAATTATTTGGTAAACAATTTTTACCTTCCATTTAGATCTACTCTCTTGCAGATCCACTGACTTAATGATAAGCGGAACATTTTGGCAATAATCGAACAGTAGATGATTGACTATACTGTATGACCAGACACTACCTATGGGATGGGGGATGCTTAGCGAGGGATAGTAATGATATTAATATAACAAAAGTGAGATTTCAAGCCAATGTGCCGGCCGGTTGAATAACGACCTTCTAAATTGGGCATTTTTTGTTTCCTTTCTTTTATATTCTCAATTTTGTATCTTAGGCCAGAGGCGAATAGACTCCCATTAAATTCATAAAGTTTACGTAATAAAGAAGAAAGTTTATTAGAACAATTACCACAGAAATATTTATAGAAAAGGCACAACAGCCACGTTACGGCGGTGAGAAAGTGGCTGAAGCCGAGATGCCAGGTCAAGACCAGTAACATTGCAGATTTTCCTCTTTATTTTATCAAGAATCTCTAAATACATAGCAGAAGCACTAGACGAGATATGACAGCAATATTCAATGCATGGACGAATGGTAGCTTTATAAAATTGTAAGATATATAGTGAACTGATTTTGCTAGCAGTATACCCAGCAATTGATTTTATATAAAATTTCTATTTCTATTTCATATCAGCTGAATACGTTTGCCCGTAAAAGCACAATGAGTCACTCTCGTAATATCACATCTAATGTATCTGCATATTTTATAAACGCTATTTACTGTGAATATTGATCCATTCTTGTGTGAACATATTCATTTCGATCTGCAACAACATGCCTTAAGCCGCACATATATGCTTAGAAATTTAAGTAGAAAATTAACAAATAATAATCATTTATAGATATCTGAAAATTTATAGATAGTTAAATATGGATGTTTTCGTTATATATAAAAAAATAATTTCTGTCTCATACCAACAGTTGGTTGTATTTAGATTTTGTTTACTATGTCTACTTGGAAGAGAAAGAGTTACAGAATAATTCTAAAGCCCCAAATCCGAACTTCACGTGCAAGCAGGAACTACAAAAGCAACCACAACCACCGAAAGCAAAAAGAGGAAGCAAAACGCATATGGATCCAACCGCATGAATTTTTTTTTTTTCTTACTCTTTTCTGTGCCATTAGCGTTTCGATTAGCTTCTGCGTCAACAGTAAAGATGACGTCAAAAAGCAGTTTCATCTTAAAATGTTTGTCACTTTTTAAATGCCTTTCTGTAAATAATTAGAAATGAAGAAATTTGTCTGATTATGCCACAAGGGTATTGGCGTTTTTCCTCGCCTAAATGACGGAGATTTTTTCTGTATTCGTAATTTTCGAAAAAATAACGACAATTCCTTTAGGAATCTTTTACAAAATTAAATCTATTTTGTCAAGAGACAGTAGAATATTTGCAATGAAAATATGTCGTTCAAATTATAATAAGATTTATACTAAGAATTTTTATCAACAAAATGCTAATTAAAAAAATAAAAATTCAAGGAAGATCTCAACATCGCATTCACTAATATTAAATCTAAACGACAAAAATAATAATATAATTTTTAATTTCTAATTGGCAATTAGCGTTGGTGTGTCTAAGCAGTTAATAAAAATGAAGAATTTAGAAGAATTTGCATGGAAGTAATGTTCGCAAGATTTTAGTTTTGACAATGTTCTTTCTTCTAAGTCATTTTTAATTAAAATATTAATAATGTTTTAAACAATTCTTCGACTCTACTAAGGAATGATTAAAAAAATGTTTCTTCAGCTTGGATGAAACTGAAATCGTTTCACCAACAGAACGGGTAAATGTTATCTGCAGTTACAAAACATAGTTTGGCGACTTATCAAGTAATCTAAACAAGTACTGTTTTGATATAAATTACGTTGCCAAACCGTGATATCCAAAAGTCTGTCTGTAATGGCCTGTGATCGCATTAAGCAGTGAGAATTAGCTATTAGAAAGGGGCCCGAAGAGGTGAAAATACTCAACTGCCGGTAAAGATATGAGACGTCTAATACATATCGATGCTAGAAATGAACAGAATCTTTCTCGCCATGTACGAGACAGTAGAAGGTCTATTGTGGATGAAATTGAAGATAGCTTGAAGGAAGGAAGCGTTATCAGTGATGGCCATGTAAGCATCGAAGATGAACCCATTATCTGGTTCAATAGATCTCTTTTTTTCCTGAGTATTTTGCACTTCAATGTCCGTTTTGTTATTCAGTCAGAATTTGATGTAGCCAATCAAATGGTTTGAGTATTTTTTTTCTGGTAAACACTGGCGACATTCCTGTGTCACAACAGAACCGAAAGTCATATACACTCTTCATGGCAATAGAATACAGTATATTCCATCAGAAAAAAAAAACACCTTGAAATACTGTATATACCATGTGGGAATAGTTTGTGTATGATAAGGAAGGTATTATTGTGTTAGCCTGGACATCAAACCTCCCAGATCTTTAGCTGTTTGAACACTTTTGCGATACTTTGCACCACCAACAAGTTCATTCTACAGATTCTCTGCCGTATAGTTTGCAGGAGAACTGTCAATATCCAAGTACAATATCTATTACGTAGACTTTAGGCGTATTTACACTTCATGCATGATCAGGTAATGCTCCTTCAAAAAGATATTTTTGCAACAGACAGATCCGTTTGTCAGGATGCAAGTAATGTGTTGAATTCACATATATTTATATAGGCTGAATAAGAAGCGCTAATCAGTTTCCAAACAAACTACAAACTTGATCTATACTAAAAATCAACACGCAAGAACTTATAAAAATTTAAATTTAATACATTGAAATTAAATTTTAAAAGTTGTCATGTGATAAACATTTTTTTTTTCTTTTCGTCACCGTTGGCAGAACTCATTGCTCGTTATTGGGGTTCTCAGACATTTCCTTCTGTGTGAAATGAGTCCTATGTTAGATCTAAAGAGATGTCAGAAGCCTTTAAACGCGTTACATTTTAGTAGTATACGTGTTTTTGTTAAGTGGGAAATATTTGTATTATTATTATTATTATTATTATTATAAAGTATATATATATATATATATATATATATATATATATATATATATAAATATATAAATATATATATATATATATATATATATATATATATATATATATATAGTCAGTAATTACACAGGGTAGGCAGCTTGTAACCATTATGCAGTAAATCTACAAAACAAAAAAAAATATTTTGAGTTTTCCACATAATAATCAGAGTAACCTTTCATAATTTTGTTAAATTAGATGCATATTGTACCACAGAAAGAAAGTGTAGATGCTGATCTATTTTATTCAGGGAAGTCATTGCATATTTTGCCTACCTAGACGGCACGTCCCTTATATATGTGTGTGTGTGCGTATGTATATGTGTTTGTATATATTTATGTATCTATATAACGTTTAGAAAGCAGAATTACACCCATTAATTCTGTTTAATATAATTCTTAAATGCCTGGAATGTATATAATTGTAATTCTTTGCAGCATTAAAATCCATAGAAAATAAATTTTCTTCACCATAAGTCACAAGCTACATTGCCAACTTGAAAAATCGATGAATTCAGGCGAGAAAAATAAAGATCTTTTTTTTTTAATTTCAAAATTTGCATGATTTATTCAAATACCATTCTGCGTCAAATCAAGAGAAAAGGACGCAAACTCGCCGAGTGAATATTTTAATATTCAAGAAAATGAAACTAGTTCCAAATGCCACAATGAATTTATGAATATAAATGTGTAATTATCTCATCCCTGCAAATTAATAGGCCATTTTTCTCTTTTTCTACGTCGTCCGCTTTAAGCGTTTAAAATGTTACCTTAAGTTTTTATCTTGTAATTGCTTTAATTATCGTATGCAACCGGTGTCAGGTCGAAATGGATTTATCGAAATGCGCTAAAAGTTTATTATTTCATTAGCGAAAATCATTTTAAACACTAAAGCCAAAAGTATCCATTACACAGGTATGTATGATGGACAAAGGAATTCCATATATATATATTTATATAATCGACATTTACATTGTTCGGACTTATCTTTATTACCATATTCACGACGTTCACCGCCCTTCTGATCGGAATTTTGAATTGAATCCTTTACTTCGTCCACCGGGGTACATTGCCTCTTCCGGATGTCTCACTCGCTATTATACTCAACTCTCTAAGATTTTGTTTACCACTGCATTAGCCAGATATTGAACTCACAATCCTTTGGGTCACTTTGGATCTAACCAACGCTTTTACCCATTGGACCATGTGTCCTTGAGCATGAATTTTTGGGACTTCTTAATTTAATATCTCCGTATCATTTTTTTCCCAGAGCTCATCTTGCATTGTTGTTAATATTGCTTTTCTCTATCACTCTATATTACTAGTTGCCATATTGTATTCATTTCTGTGATGGGTCAGCTTAGATTTTTATGGCCTAGCATATGTGCTGATTTCTTAAGTTTTCGTATTTTATAGTGATGTTCTCTGTCTATTATTTCAACCTCATTCCACAGGGGGCGGTGATGTCCCGTTTCACTCCGTATACGCCTGATTTTTCTATTTACCCTCGTATTACGTACGGCTTTATGATATTTTTGCTGTCTTCTTTTAAAGGGCTGCCTGTTTCTACTTTATATTTCTTACTACAACTGCACTGGGTGGCGTACGCATAATCCTTACTCTTGGGGGTAGGGTATGGGTCATACTAGGAAGAGGTTTCTGCGAAGTGTCGAACCACTTTTAAAGGTCGTCCTAATGTTATATGGACCACAGATATTTTGGAGTTTCTCCGACAATCATTTCACATAGTGTAAGCAGATCAAAGCTGTTTTCTGAGTGCTTTTATCCTCTTGTACTCTTCTATCCCAGTTTGTCGGAGCTTCTGCCATGTACCCAGGATAGTTGTTACGTTGTAGGGTACTGAGTATACTAATCATTTCTTGTTCATATATCTCTGGGTCGTCATTTATGACACTTGCTCGATGTTGTAAACAGGGGATGATCTATTTGTTTACACTGTATGGGTGATGAGGTAAAACTACCGAAATTTATATGACAATAAAAATAAGGATAAGTCCGAACAATATAAATAATTACAATACCTCATCCCAGAAATATAAACAGCTATAAATCATTATATATCAAGAACAATAGTGGGGGAATTATGACAAAGTGGAACAAGCTTCAGGAGTCACACGAAAAATGTTTTTCACTTTGGCACCCCCTATATATATATATATATATATATATATATATATATATATATATATATATATATATATTTATATATATATATATATATATATATATATATATATATATATAGATAGATAGATAGATAGATAGATAGATAGATTAACAGCCTTTTCTATTCCAACAGTTTTTTCTCGCACTTCCCTCCTGTGGGACTCCTTTTTCTTTTCTCGCACTTCCCTCCTGTGGGACTCATTTTTCTTTTCTCGCACTTCCATCCCGTGGGACTCCTTTTTCTTTTCTCGCGCTTCCCGCCTGTGGAACACCTTCTGTTTTCTTGCTTTCCTGATAACTACAATTTTAAAACATTAAATGCAACGTCAGTCGCCATCTTCTATGTTTTTGAAGCCCGTATATCTTTTATCCTTTCCTCAATTCTCTCTATACTCAGACTTTTCTCTCACTTTCATTCTGTGTAGCCTCCAGCCTTGATTGGGGTGAAATGATTATATATAATCCCTGTGGAATAATGGATAGCGGCTTGGATTGAGGAATCAGAGAGCCGAGTTCGAATTCCAGTCGAATCAATTACATTCACTTACTTACTTGGGAAAGGTATGAATCCTCTTCTCCCTCCAGTTATGGGTAAATAACAGGACTGGGTTCTATAGCCTTGCAACTAGTCTAGGAGAAGGACAACTCTGAATTCAAAACCTGCGGAGGGTCGTTAGCGGCCCTTGTGGCACGTAGTGCACCAGGTCCCTGTATTCGGCCCTTCAAAAAGTGTGGTTGATTCTGTGCAAAGTCTTCACTACTATAAACAAATCTCATGTGCTGGAGTAGGGATGTCGGTTCCTAGGAATTGGTCTGCTAGACCCTCATACGTCGAATTCGACAGGAGAGTCGAATATATATATATATATATATATATATATATATATATATATATATATATATATATATATGATATATATAATCTACATTATTAATTATATTAATACATAAAAATCTGCAGGTATTATAGAAGATATCATACTAGCAATATCCGTGAAATTTTAATTTTATTTTCAGATGGATCTTAGTTCTTAAGGTAATGACTGAGCGAGCTCAAAGCGAGTTTTACGATAATTTCTATGATATCCGCAGAAATTCCCTTATCTCATCACATTGAGCTTAACAACTTTAACGAAAATGTTGCATATATAATCATATATAGGAATGCTGGGTTTTATTTAAAGAATTAATTGGAAACAAAGATATTTTAAATTTCAATGAAACAGACGTTAAACTTTCTATCTTCTTTTTCTTTTTTTCATTTTCTCATTGAAACCAAATAACCTCTATAATATGTCTTTGCCCTTAAAACGCAATCAAAACGGAATAGTCCATTATTTATGAGATATTGGCAGGGCGTAATTGTCGTGCTAACTAAAGAAGCAAGGAACAAATAAAATTATATAATATATAATAAGGGCATACTGAGTTGGTTATGCATACAATAACAAACGCATTACAATGTATTACTTTTCCTTGCATAATTACTTTTTTTTTTACTCCAAATAGCCAAGTACAATGAGAATCTGAAAGCTTCTGTTGAGATTTCACGCGGAATATCAACAGTGGTTCGTTTCAAAATCTCAATCTAATGGTTATAACAAAGGATATCTGAAAAAAATCTATTATTTTTAGTTCAATATTTGCAGCAATTAATGATACTGGTCAGTAACAACATTACTTACTAAATACATATACGAATTTCAACGTTATTTAGCAGACTGTAACTATTTGCACATTGGTAACATACTTCTAGATTCGGATTATTTTTGGCGAACTTCACATATATTTCTTCATATCTATTTATCTCCAAATAGCCTTCACGTAAGTGAATGTAATTGATTCGACTGGAATTCGAACTCGGCTCTCTGATTCCTCAATCCAGTACTTATAATCTACAGCAGCCGGGAGAGTTTCCTGTTTTAAAGGTTTTCGGTTTTAAAAGTTTTAAAGTCTCTCCAAGGTAGATATCTAATCGGCTCATTGTGTGTGTGTGTGTGTGTGTGTGTGTGTGTGTGTGTGTGTGTGTGTGTGTGTGTGTGTGTGTGTGTGTGTGTGTGTGTGTGTGTGTGTAACATTGCATGGTCCTGTATTAAACAAGTGTTTCCCTGTGTCTTTTGATGACGTTTGCAAGCATGTCTGATGAATAAACAAAGAGAACAGATGAAAAACAAAAGGGAAAACTACAGCTAAAACTTAAGTTTTTATTAAAATATCTTTAAATAGAATCTTTACTTAAAACGAATGTACAAT
The DNA here is from genome assembly GCA_963932145.1 of Acanthosepion lycidas. Classification (NCBI taxonomy): domain Eukaryota; kingdom Metazoa; phylum Mollusca; class Cephalopoda; order Sepiida; family Sepiidae; genus Acanthosepion; species Acanthosepion lycidas. Next base: position 61,029,135 of record OZ010607.1, on the reverse strand, counting down.
TCATATTTCCGTTTCGAATGTTGGGAAATGTCACTTTCAACAATGAAAAAAACCTTGAAAGTGCTCACCAGATAATCAAATGAAGTCGGTCCATCTGAGAATACTGGTTTATCTTCCAATTCATGACAACGAATGTTGAAATAAATGCGTTTCCCTTACGTCTGTGTCACGTTTGCCCACAGAGGATAAAACCATTTGTTTTGAACGTGTCTCAGGATTTGAAGTCACAAGTTTGAAATGGCTTTCTCTAGCTTCTAGATTCGGATTATTTTTGGCGAACTTCACATATATTTCTTCATAACTATTTATCTCCAGTCTGCAAGATAAGATTTACACAGTTCCAAAATATATTTACTAAACTAACACTATTCTTCAGTTACATCATATAAATCAATGCATAATCATGCTAATGGCTAATCTCCGATATTCAGGGGATTTTAGAAAAGATAATTTCAAAGAGATATGGTTGATTTTACACGATTGCTTTCGTTTGGTTCCTTGTCTGTTTAATTTCTGAAAAACGCCCACGTAATATTTTATGTTTTCGAAACTGAATTGTCTGACAGGAAGAAATAAACAAGCAAAAATATCTTGCTAATTTTTTCCTTTACTCCGCATTAAAATAGGGCGTTTATTATTGGAGAGAAAAGAGAAATATGTATTAACTAGAAGACGGCTTATAAAATTATGCTGAAGAGAAAAAATTCCAAAGATATTCGTAACCAGCAAGAGTCTATTAGAATATTGCTCGAATATAAACATATTCGCTCTTTCGTTTATAAAGAAAAATTCTAACAGCGAAAGAAATTCAGTGCTGCTAACAGGTATAGACGTTTAGAAACATCCTTGTGAAGAGAATTTTTTTTAAAATATCAGAAATGAATTAATGAAATTCTACAAAATAAAACCGAAAAGAAAAATAAGGTGGAAAAAATTAAATAGAAAGAAATTTGATAAAAATAGAAATAAGTAAAAATTATTACATTGAGCACTTTTAATACTATTGTTCCCTGGTCAAACTCAACTCTGACCATTCACTTATATATATATATATATATATATATATATATATATATGTGTGTGTGTATGTGTGTGTGTGTGTGTGGTTGGCGGATACCGATACTCGATGATTACGGGTCTGTTAGCCGCATTGCATTTAAAACTGATTCCCGGCATAGTGGGTAGATGAGATCTTCTACAGATAGAATGGCTATAAAGGCGTTGCCTGCATGTGTTTTGAAGTTCAGGAAAGTATGAATTCGACACGTAGCAGTACTTATAATCTACAGCAGCCGGGAGAGTTTCGGTTTTAAAAGTTTTAAAGTCTCTCCAAGGTAGTGAAACGATTTAATCACTATAAATTCTTCCCGCAGGTTAGAGGCACAATCGAATGGATTGACCAGGTCATCCTCATAGAGCAAATTCACATTCCCAGACGCCCGTTGCACGGAGAGTTGTTACATGCCAGAAAATATGAAGTTCAATCATAGAAATGGTAGAAAGGCGCAATGGGAACTAACTTCCACAAGTGCAAGATAAGAGCAAAGGATCGAGAGAAATATACTACCGACCGATTGCAATGACGTGACATTGTCCACCAAACCTCTGTAACCCGGCTTTAAAAACGTCAGTAACCAGCGCCAGTATGCCACATTGACATTGATCACAAGCACCGACTTCCAGTGTTTCCACTGCTTCAGATTGTGTGTTTCCAGACTTAGTTTACCGAACCACCTCCGTATTCGCTGATGAACTGCAAAACAGTCATCTTTCGACCCGAAGGATAAACATTATATATATATATATATATATATATATATATATATATATATATATATATATATATATAGTAACTTAATTTCCTTAGAAAACAGAGAATCTTAAAGGTCCACTGATTATATTTTATTTACCCATGCAGGTGGCTTTTTTCTGGTTTCTTAGACCCAAGCACCAAGGAAACATAAACAATGCACCCTTAATTAATATTTGCCTTGGTTTAACATTGAGCTCTCTGGATTACATCCTCCTTGGGATTATCCAAACGGATTACCAAACTTTTCATTGCCTAATATATATATATATATATATATATATATATATATATATATATATATATTATTTATTTATTTTTTTGAACAATAAACAAATCTAAAAAAATTAAAATCTTCAGACACACTGGGTTGTAGATTAATATTCTTTCGTTTTTTTTTATTATTATTTCATTTAGATTTCTCGACTAGTTTCGGCCAAAATGGCCATCATCAGTAGATGAAATATTTCTGCTTGCTTGTAGCAGTAAACTACAGAAAATCATATATATATATATATATATATATATATATATATATATATATATATATATATATATATATACAGAAATTATATATATATATATATATATATATATATATATATATATATATATATATATATAATTATATATATATACACAGAAATTATATATATATATGGAGAGAGAAAGAGAGAGGCTGGGAGAGAGAGAGAGTGATCAAAAAGTGTGTGCAGTCTGTTTTACAAAGAATATATGCTTGATCAATAATCACAGAAATCATAACTCACTTTTTCTCAGTGATTCATCGGAGAAAAAGAAATATTTATTAAGTTTTCCTACTTAGTGATGTATATTTGTGCTATTCTCAACTAATAATCTTCAAAACAAACGACTATTCAACACTCAGTGAAAATACCAAATTTGATCCGTAGTAGTGCTTCTTACATGACAACACTTGGCATCAATTTTAGATTCGAATGTTGTTGGTATTACATTGGTGAGTCTACCTTCTCACCAATAACTTATTTTTTACTTTCTTTCTTACTGTCTTACAGAAACTGAGTGATAGTCAGGTAAAATGCTGTACGAAAAGTGTGTACGAAACTGAGGTATATCATTGAAATCCCCTGTATTGAAAAAATGCACTTATTGACTTGCGTTTCAGTGGCGACAGTGAAATGTGTGACAGGATAGGATCAGACGGATGATAGATGAACTACAAGGAAGATATTTTCCAGATAATATCATCGCTGCTGTCAAAATGCCATTTTTTTTGTATCTGACAACCTGATCAATCCAATGGCGTGTATTGTGCTGCTTTCGTTTCTCTGAAAATAGATAAGAATCATTCCTTTCAGAGCATCCCTTGTATTTTGCATCCACCCAACGTCCGTTCGTTTGTTCTTTCTCTCTGTGATATATATATATATATATATATATATATATATATATATATATATATATATATATATATATATATATATATATATATATGTGAACTAGTTTATCCTTTTTCACAAGGTGTAGCCAATATGCTTCCATTAGGCAATGCTATTTTCAACAAGTGAATAACCGGTTCGTACTTTGCCATATACTTTAGAAAATGTCGGTTGATTTATTATATGATAAAAAACGTCATTGTTCCATGAAGATAACTCAATTAATTTCTGATCAATAATAAAATATTGTGACTTGGAGAAAATGTGTCATACAAAAAGAAAATTAGAAATATGAGTTTCTCTTAACTCAATAACATCTTCAAACTTTTGTTTTTCATGATTAACCACAAGAGCAGTGTAATGTTCATTGACTCTTCTCCCAAATAGTTATAATTAGGTTACGTTCTAATCCCATTTAAAAGGGAGCAATGAATCCAAAGTAGAATCTCTAAGAATGGTATTCCCATTATCTTGTTTACAGTTCTTTCCCGAGGACAATTTATACATGAAGAATACCGAGTTAATACTGAGTAGCGTATTGAGTCTTTAAATCCATGCAGAGTAAATAGCGAAGTGTTTTATGCATGGCCGATTCTTTCAGTGTCCCTTCAACTAGCAGAAGTCTTACTGAGATAGAAGATGCTTCGCGCTTGGTTGGTCGTACCCACAACAGAAACAACTTTCGAGAAATAATGGGGAAGAAGTCTTTCTTTCGCAATATTCACTGATCAAAATCATCTTTGCAATCGAAGGAAATTCATTCTTTTCATTATTATTGTGGTATTATTCGTCCGCCTCTTTCACAAAACAAGCACTGAAATGAGGCAATGTAAACAGAATGCACCCTTGAATTGCAACTGATAAAGCAATTACTTCATTCCCTTTGAATTTTCCCTTGTATATTGCATTTAAGCATTCATGGGAAGATAAGGTCATCCTAGACATCCAGATAAAATGCTCTCATTTGACAAAAGATGAATTTCTATACATCCTGAGACTATGCACACACAGGATGGGTAGAAAGAAAATACCTATTTAAAATTAATATTTTTATTATTTGTCGATTTTCATGTTTTATGTTTATCATCTACTGAAGCACAAGGTCCATGAACAGTGCGCCACCCTTTCAGCCACAGTTCATAACTGGGTGTGAGCTGATCACGCAGTTTCATATGGTGTGCCATTCTAGACTGCATTTATGAAAATCTGAAATAAAAGCAGAAATTATAAATTAATAATGAAATTCTACCACTTTAGGGATAAAAATATATTTTATTTCATGCAAATGTAGTGATATTAACAAGTTATGAGTAATTATCAATGGAGCTTCTTTCTGCCTGACACACACACACATGCACACACAATTTTACAGATTATTGATCATATAATTATCAATCAAATACTGTTATTATATTTTCAAAAACAATATGGAGTCAATACAATTTGATCATTCAGTAAAAATATTCCCATATCAAATGTACACAAATACAAAATTAAACTTATTGAAAAATAGAACATTTCATAAAAAGACTATAATGGAAAGTATTTTATTTTCTAAAAAATGATCACAATAATAATAATAATAATAATAATAATAATAATAATAATAATAATAACAACAAATTTAGATTTTCAACAATGAAATTCTCACCTCAACAAAACGAACTCAGAGACTTAAGAAACATGAATACAATAGAAACAAGAACAACGATAAATTCCAAAAGCAATTTATAAATGATACCATATCAATAAATAAATCAAATGAATTATTTATTCATACTGACAAATCAAGAACAATATTTAAAATGGAATATACTAATTATAAAAAAAATTAATCGACAAAGGGATAAATAAGTTTTACCTACTATAAATTAGAAACCAGAAAATAATATAAAGAAGGAAAAATATAGCAACCAAACTAAAATTAGATAATAGAATTAAATAAATTAAATTAAAAAGTCGGAAAGACATTTTAAAAAAAAAAACATGTAGACTATTAACTCTTACAGAAACAAACATCGGAAAAATAAGGAAAAAATAGTAGAAAATTTATGTAAGAAAGTCTGAAAAATACTCAATATAAAACAATGGAAAAATACAATAGAAACTATTAATGGGTTTAACAGTATTACAAATAAAAAAAAACATTGCACTTTTATACAATTAGATATAAAAGATCTTTATATATCTATTACTAACCATATATTAGATAAAGCATTATATTTAGCAAAAGAAAACTTACATATTCAGGAAGAGGAATTAAAAATAATTAATCATTGCAGAAAATCATTATTATACTACAACGTAACAATGAGCAGTTATGATGGGGCTTGAATATATGCAAAATCATCAGTATATATGTCTTAAATAATTCATCAAATATTAATAAAGAGGATATAGTTTTATATAGAGATGATGGGCTAGAAAAATAGAAAATATAAGAAAACAAGTAATAGAAACATTTAATAATTTAGTAGTTAAAATAGACATAAAATCTAACCGTCGGTTGCGCTGGCCTCGGTGCGTGCACCGATCCTTCTCTCTAGTGCAATGAGAAAGCGCAGCCTCGGGCACCTGTTCCCCAGGGCCAGGCACCTCTTCAGTATAATTTTCTCAGTTGCGATTCTGTCCTCACACAGAGAAGCCCCTGAGCTGATAAATAAGATAAATAATGTGAAATCCCTCCAAGGTGGGATTTACGCGGCATTTATTTGACCCTCCCCCCACTGAGTCAGGTTGTGACACAAGGTCAGTTTTTAACGTGGGGACCCGAGTGTTTTCACTCGGGCCGCTGGTCTAAGATCGTCGTAGCTGGTCTAAGCTAGTTATAGCTGGTCCAGATCGCAGCCAGTCCAAGCTAGTCGTAGCCATGATACTACCAGCAACAGGGCCGGGTAAGTATCCGAGCGCGTACACCCCTCCAAGGAGGGATTTACGGGGTGTTTACTCATTCCCCGACGAGAATGAGATGTGATACAAGGTCGGATTAATGTGGGGACCCGAGTGCGTACACTCTGGCAGGGACAAAAATTCCCCTCAGCCCCCGCAACTGTCGGTTGCTCTGGCCGCGGTGCGTGCAGCGATCCCACCCTCTTATGCAATGGGAGGCCGCAGCCTCGGTTAGCTGTTCCCCAGGGCTGGGCACCTCTTCTGTATAATTTTCCTCAGTTTCCCCTCTGTCCTTTGACAGAGTCGCCCCTGAGCGCACTCTTTCCAAGACAGAGACGCAACTGAGTGATGATAAATAATGCGAAATCCCTCCAAGGAGGGATTTACGCGCTAAAAGCTTAATATCCGTATTATATATTATCTACTTCTAGCTAATATCACACTTGTTTAACTAATTTGCATATTGATTTTTAAAAAAAGTTTATTTCATTAATTAATTGTCCTTCTTTACTGTTCTTTTATTCGAGGACTGTTTTGGTTTTCATATCAAAAATAGAGGAATATCGTCTTATATAGTGTAGAAATGTGTTTGAAATTTGCATTTTACTTGGCTTTCAACAAGTTGCATTTATTTGTAAAACTTTCCTTAACATGACAAGCCATTTTACTAATGATATGTTCATTTAAAATAGTTGTTTCAAAGATTTCAAGTAGTGAATATACCTTACTAAGCGATAGCAAGAGACCGAAACCTTCTATTTTCTATTATTTTTAAGCATTCGAAAATGTATTTAAAGTCACAGAAATCCAATTACGTCACAGTTACGGAATAGAGTTTTAAAAAAATGTCATCACACTCACGGGAGAAGAGAAACATAGAAAACTTAAAAGAATTCCATAGATGGAAACGACTACTTTAATTGGATTTTTTTTCCTGTTAATGACGGAATTTAATCGAAAGCATGGAATTTATATCTGCAAAAGCTGAAACTTGTTGCGAGTTACTAGTTTGGGTAGAAATAAATCACATTTATGTTGAAAACATCATTTCTTTGGTTGTGATGTGTATAGACATTTTATATCAAATATGTATGGGTTCCTGGACATTTAACCCGCATATATATTGGCAAAGTCAATGTGAGTCAGGGTAAAAAATCAAAAAAAACAACAACCTCAAAACAATGAATATAAAACAAATGACAATGAATATTATTAACAAAATGAATTACATTCACACGCAAATGTAATGAATGTAAAAAACAACATTAAAACTAGTTACAAGAGTGTGTTTGTGTAACAAGTGTGTGTAATAGAGACGTGTGTGTATGTATGTATGTATGTTTGTCAGAGAGTTCAAAAGTTAACATAGGCGCAAGGCAGAATTTTTTATCGACGTCGGCTACATCCGGAAACAAGAGCTAAAAAGAGAAAGAGAGAAAATATGATTGCCTATTATAGGCTTAAATAGCACCCCGAGCAGGCGTTTTGGCAAAGGCCAAATGGGATAACATTCAAATGAATCCACCAAAAACAAAATCTTATAAAAATATAATAGTCACAACATGTCTGTCACATTTAAGAGATTTGGAATTATAATTTCTCCCCCCCCCCCTATGCGCACTCTCTCTCTCTCCCCTCTTTCTGTCGCTCTCTCTCACACACACACACAGACACACACTTCATGTTGAAGTCAACAGCCACATGAAAATTTCGTGTTTTCAAACCAATCCGTTTACAGAGGATATAATTTTATGTATGAACAGTCCTTAAATATACGTTATACAAGTAAATCGATTGCCTGTTTCGTTTCAGAATATGCCCGTCTGTTGCAGAAGTCTATTCAGGCACATTTGTATTACTTCAACTTCCGCAGGTGCTAACCTGTGGTCTGTGGTTCAACTATACTGAGCGTCTCTTAGTTGAAATTTCTGAGATCGTATAATGTGATGTGATGAAACGTTTTGAACAAGGCCCGAACGCTCAAACCCTAGGTCATGAGGAATTGTGATATCATACTAGGACACACACACACACACACATATCTATCTATCTATCTATCTATCTATCTATCTATCTATCTATCTATCTATCTCTCTCTCTCTCTCTCTCTCTCTCTCTCTATATATATATATATATATATATATATATATATATATATATATGCTTGTGCATGTATATGTAGTATATATGTAAATAAGACAGAGAGAGAGAGGGGGGAGAAACCAAATTTCTGACGTTGAAGGTTTTCCTTATCTTAGTTTTTTTTTAGAATATCAACTACCACATAGCAATCTAATACTGTTTAAATGAAAATCGACATTAACATTTATTGAAGGGCAAACTTACAATTGAAAAATGTATTTCTTTAAATATTTAATAAATATTCCCTACAGAAATATTTATTTAGCAAATAGCTGATGGATGATCAACAAAAGCTTCACTTTGTATGAGATTTTTAATATAAGTTTCTTGTATAAGTTTTATGTTTCAGATTTTCTCCTTTTCTAAAGTATATAATCTCAATCCTATTTTGGTTTTACAGTCAGGCAAATGTACCTGTCTCTAGCTGTAGCCTGTTTCCGAAAAATATCGGTTAATTTACTTAACAATATCAGAAGAAAAATAATATCCATATTTCATTATAATAATTATCATTGTGTATTTATTTATATATTTCCTACCCCATCTGTAGTAGGAAGGGAGGTAAATAAACTTGGGTAAATTTATGAGCGATTACTTCCCTTAGTCGTTTTAATAATCTATACAAATAAAATGTTTATCTGCATCTAGACGAAATTAGTTCGCGGGCAAAATGAACCATATAATTAATCTATTTCTTTACGCCTACATTTCTTTGATTGCAGTCTTATTTGTTCAAGCCTTTCATGTGATGCACTCAGATATCTTAGAGGATCTTTTACTTCAAATTGGTTCTGAAATAGGCTTTGTCTTCTCTGTTTTGTCGTTCTTTTTCTTCCCAGAGATATTTCTATTTCACTGTTATATTAAACAATTTTTTTAACATGAAAGGATATTGAGCAAAATCGATTTATATAATACGAGGAGCACACAGAGGAAACATAAATATCATTGAACGTCTAAAATAGCTAATATATAAAGTTAACGGATTAATTAAACGATTTATTGTTGTCTATTTTATTAGTGAACTGCTGTATTGAATCTCAGTACATTGTTTTAAGACTTTTGTTTCCTTGCATCTCACTATTAAAAAATTCTAGCAATTGCCTTCATTTTTAACGGCAGAGGTTCACTAGTGTCGAAAATATGAGTACGCTATAAATATTTTGTTAAACAAAATTTGTAGAAATTCGAAGTTTATTCCTTAGAAGCTGAGGTGATCTAATACGAACATTTGATCAAAATAACAGCCACAAAGATATATATTATGTTCATGCAATTTCCTCAGTCACCAGAATTGATATAAGTACATGACTTCTGTAACAGTACTTTAGTAATTCCTTACTACAGACCATAATCAATCAAATAGAAGTGATTAAACCAGTTATATTGTAGCCTACAATCATATGAATTACCACAGAGTTATGTCAAAAGAAACGATTGGAATTGGTTTTAATTGCATCGGAATCATAAAAATCTCGTAAACTGTGATATTCTTCTCAACGCAGTTGAAATCACGGTAATAAAAATACGTCTGGCCTAATAATTGAATTAACATCTTTGTAAGTCTTCGGTTCAAAATATCTCTAAGATTGCTGACGAACGAATCATGAAAATATCTTAAATTCTAAGCGTTGTTTCTTTGTCCTTATAATTTATGTATCCGTGATTAACACCAGATGAGATATTTTAAAGTCCGTGAAAATATATCAACTGCAAACTCTTAAGAAATAACATTTACCTTTGCTGTTCATTACAAAAAATATTTTTACTTAAAAAAATATTCAAATTTGTTCCATATGACAAAAATGTCACTAATAATATCCAACAACAATAGCCCTGTAGCCACTACCATAGAGATGTATTAATGATTTAGGACGGCCGTAACGAACGGACATTGGCAATAAAACTGATTTCTCAAGACTTGCGAGACATTTTTTTACCTTACTGTTGTTGTCGTTTTTTTTTGTTTTTTTTTTTTGTGAATTCGACACTGTTTTTTTTTTCGTAGACGCAGAAAAAAACAGAACCTTACATAACAACCTGACATCATTTTTTTAAACGTAGATAGATTAAATGATCATGTTATGAATACATTAAATTGTGCGTATTACGAATTTTATCCGTAAGCGTTATTTTAGACTACTTCCCTTTCTCTATTATATAGGAGCGTGGTGATATTATAATACTTAATTTTGTATGACTATATTAATGATCCAGGTGAAAGCACGACACTGAGGTTATTGCCATTGTCTATAAAATTTCTGATTGTTATGGGATCTTACCCATAATAATAATAATGGACTATTCCATACTTAATAAATACTGCGCCTCAGGAGTAGGCAAGGAGTGAGTCAGTCAGTAGAGTCAGTAGTTCAAGTCGAGTCAAGAGTCGAGTCAGAGGCAGTCCGAAACAGAGTCGCGTTCAGACAATTACTGAAAGACATTGGAATAGTGATACTGGTTGAGACTACATTGTTCTCCCTACTAAACCCGATTGTTCATACTCACACTTTCTACTTCTCTGTATATATTCCTGTTTGTAATATATCTGTGTTCTTCCATACCTGTGTTTGAGTTCTTCTTTATTGGTTCTACCTTGGACCATCACCGTGGTACAAGGAACCAGACCATAACATGGCAACGAAGATTCGAATTTATTCGGTGGAAGAAAAAAGAATTGATCGCCACAGTATAACAAGTTGCGATGAGGAAACCAACTCTCTACGAGGAGGACATACCTTTTTTTTGCTATCCGTCGCGCATAACAAGTGGCGACGTAGTAACTCACGAAACCAACCCTCGACACGGAGGACAAACCTTTTTTTTTTTTTTTTTTGCAATCCGTCGCACATAACAAGTGGCGACGAGGAAACCCTAAAAGTTTAATACGAAACTAATTCTAAAAAAAAATACGTTAACATGGAAGATTTTAAGTCAACCATTATGGAACTTATCAAAATCCAATTTGAACAGCAACAAAGGTACGAACAGAAACATCTGGAATTGCAAGAATTATTGTTACGTGCAATGACAAATAAGGAGCAAAAATCCGAGAATGAAACAGTTCTCTCACAAGACACTATTTGGAGTAATATCGAAGATTTCAAGTACGCACCCGCCGAAGATAAAAGTTTTGAAAATTACTTCCGAAGGTACGAATATCTATATGATTCTGACTGCAAAGATTGGTCAGACGCACGTAAAGTACGCCTATTACTAAGAAAATTAGGCACAAGCGAATATACCAAATTCGTTGATTATATCCTTCCCAGAAAAACAAGTGAGTTAACGTTCAAAGAATCCATAAAACTGCTAATGAAATTTTTAGCCATAATACTTCACTATTCCATAAAAGATGGAAATGCTTGAACCTTCAAAAAAGGACAGCGAAGGTTACATAACTTTCGCATCCATTGTTAACAAATATTGTGACGACTTCAAATTATCGGAACTCAGCGCGGACAATTTCAAATGCTTAATTTACGTCCAAGGCCTGGTTTCAACCAAAGACGCGGAAATGAGACGCAGAATACTTACTAAATTGGAGAGTGAACAAGATCTGACATTTCAAAAACAAGCCGAAGACTGCCAGAGATACATCAGTGTGAAGAAAGACTCAAAAGACATAGAACAAGCTGGCATAGAACACGTACGCAAAGTACGAAGGCAAACAAATTTTCCTTCCTCACAAACAAACCGAACCGATTTTCCCGCCTCAAGAACAAGTAAAACAAAATTTTCTAATTATAATCAACATAAAAAAACTACCACCCAGTCCATGCTATCGTTGTGGGTCTTGGCATTCGGTTAAAGACTGTACATATCGTTTTAAAACTTGTCTATCTTGTAAAAAATTGGCCACAAACGTTCTCATTGGTGCTATAGAAAAGAAAGCAAAAGCCGAATAAGAATTACAAGGACTGATCAAACAGATGAGACTAATATAAGAAAATATGTACAAGTTGAAATGCAAAACAGAAAAGTTGGGTTACAGCTGGATTCTGGCTCAGACTTAACGATCATATAGCTACAAACATGGAGAAAACTGAAGAAACCTGTCATGTTAAAAACGAATAAAATTGCTAGATCAGTTACGAGGAGAAAGATAAAATTCGAGGGTGAAGTAATTACAAACGTAGCATTTAATGGAATGACGAAAAAAATAAAAATGTACGTCTTAAGAAATACCGAAAACCTATTCGGAACAGACTGGATGCAAAAATTTGAATTGTGGGATTTACCTATTAGTGCGTACTGCCAAAATGTAAAAAGCTTATCAACCGAGGCAGTCAAATTAAAAGGAAAACTAAAAACGAGTTTCCCCGAAGTATTTTCAGTAGGTGTCGGAAGATGTAAGAAAATGGCAGCTAATATCGAAATAAAGGAAAACGTTCAACCTGTTTTCAAGAAAAAAAGGAGCGTACCGTTTGCGTCAAGAGAAAAAAACTGACCAAGAATTATCTTGACTCGAAAATACGAGCATATTGAAAAAAGTAGAATACAGCAAATGGGCCGCACGGTCTACGTCAAAAAGAAATCAGGAGAAATTCGAGTTTGTGCTAATTTTTCTACAGGTTTGAACGCAGCAATAAAGGACTACCACTATCCTCTACCCAGTCCAGAAAATATTCACTAAATTAAATGGCGGAAAATATTTTTCAAAAATTAATTTAAGTGCCTCACTTAAATCAATTTTTGAAAAATATTTGTACCTGCAAATTCCAGTCGATGAAGAAAGTCCAAAACTTCTATGCATAAATACACACAAGGGATTGTACAGATACCAAAGACTACCATTTGGAATTAAGATCGCGCCGGCTATATTCCAACAGACAATGGATACGATGCTTGCCGGACTAGACTACACAACTGCATACCTGGATGACGTATTGATTAATAGCGAAAGCGTTGAACAACACTGGCAACATGTACAAGAAATTTTTAAGAGAATTCAAAGCTACGGATTCAAAGTAAAAGAAAATAAGTGTGATTTTTTCATGAAGGAAATTAAATACCTTGGCCATATCATAGATCAAGAAGGTAGACATCCAGACCCTGAAAGGTCTACAGCAATAAAAAAAATGCCACTTCCTAAGAACAAAGTTTTCTTGGATTAGTGAATTACTACCAGGAATTAATACCTCAAATGCATAAACTTCGCGCACCACTGAACGAACTGCTAAAGAAGGAAAAAGTTTGGCAGTGGACAGATCAATGCCAGGAAGCATTCGAAAAAATAATCAAGACATTAACATCGGATTTATTTTTGGCAAACTATGATCCTAAACTAGAGATTATTGTAGCAAGTGATGCGAGCGCCTACAGAGTCGGAGCGTGTATATTACATAAAATGCCAGGTGGGACAATAAAACCTATCGCACATGCTTCTCGAACCCTACTACCAGCGGAGAAAAATTATTCACAAATAGAGAAGGAAGCTCTAACAATCAGCTACGCAGTAACAAGATTCCATAGGTACGTCTATGGTAGACATTTTACTCTGCAGACGGATTACAAACCGTTAATAAAAATCTTTGGTACAAAAAAAGGTCTACCGGTTTACACTGCAAATAGGCTACTTAGATGGGGAACGATTCTTCTGAACTACAATTTCAGATTGGAATATTTACCAACGAAAAGAATCGGACACGCGGATGACCTGACGAGACTTATACCAACAAAGACAGAGCCATTGGAAGATACGGTAATCGCAGTCCTTAGAAATGAAGAAGACATAAGAACAGTACTATGTTGTACAGTCAGAAACCTCCCAGTCACGTTGCAAGACAAAAAATGAAGCCAAAAATGACGAATTTATTAATGAAACAAAAGCAAAAATAGCAGAAAAAATGAGAAAATTTCGGGCAGCTTTTCTCTATGTAATAATGTGCTACTTTACAACGAAAGGGTTGTAATCCCCAAAACTTTACAAAAACGGATACTAAAAGATTTCCACAGAGGACACCCGGGTAAAAATAGAATGAAGTCGCTAATGCGAAGCTATGTATATTGGAAGAATATGGACCAGGATATTACTCAGATGGTGGAAATGTGCAAGGGTTGTAATTTAGCAGCCAAAGCACCGCCAATCATACATAAGCCTTGGCCTGAAACTGATCGTCCATGGTCAAGAATACACGCAGATTATGCAGGACCAATTGACGGGTTCTACTATTTAATCATAGTTGATAGCTACAGTAAATGACCGGAGGTGTTTCGGTGCAAAAATCCTACTACAGAAACGACCATAAATTTCCTCCACGAGCTATTCTCTCGGCTTGGCGTAGTGGTTTGTTTAGTAACAGATAACGGAACGCAATTCACGTCAGCAGATTTCCAAGAGTTTTGGGAAATCTATCAAGTAAAACATATAAAGTCCCCGCCTTACCATCAAATGGAGAAGTGGAGAGATTCGTTGATACTCGCAAAAGAGCATTACGAAAAGCGTACGATGTGCCTACGGAGAAAGCATTACAACAATTCCTACAGGTATATAGAATAACGCCAAATAATGCTACACCATCAACATTATCACCAGCAGAAATCATGCTTGCTAGGAAAATCAGATCAGCATTCGATAAATTACTACCAAGTAAAACAAAGCAAGTAACACAGTCCTACGCACCAAAAAAGAAAATTCCTCCCAGGAGAAAAAGTTTTTTTTAAGGCATCTAAAAATAATACCTCTTACTGGGAGCAAGGCATAATTGAGAAAAGAATTGGTGATATGATGTACATAGTACAAGGAAAAAAATTCTCACACAGAAGACACGTAAACCAAATAAGGAAGAGACCGTTACAGGATGCTAACGGTCCACCTCAAGAAGAGGTTTTGGACACGATTTTCGACACATTCAATATAAAAAGACCGCAAAAAATGCCAGAACCAAGGAAATCGTCAAGCAAAAAGAAAATTCACTGAACCTTTGGAAATAGATCCAAAGAAAACAGATTCTAAAAAAACCCTCCTACGCAAAAGATTCGGAAGTGGGGTGTTATGGGATCTTACCAATAATAATGATAATGGACTATTCCATACTTAATAAATACTGTGCCTCAGGAGTAGCCAAGGAGTCATTAGTTCAAGTTGTGACCGACTGTTCGGTTATACTCTCTTCCTACGGACGGGAGGAACCCGAAGGAGGCTACGCCGAAGGGCGGAGTCTCCTTCGGGGAGGTAGACAAGGCCCTGAATCCGTTTATGCGGATTCAATGGGCTATTTTTTGGCTGAGTCCACGGGCTCGGAATGCCCACGTTAAAAAGGCCTTGTGCCACATGACTCTCTCGTGGGGGCGGTGACTGAATATCGTCAGTATTTCAAGTCGAGTCAAGAGTCGAGTCAGAGGCAGTCCGAAACAGAGTCTCGTTCAGACAATTACTGCAAAACATTGGAATAGTGATACTGGTCGAGACTACATTGTTCTCCCTACTAAACCTGATTGATCGTACTAAAACCTTTCTACCTCTCTGTATATATTCCTGTTTCTAATATATCTGTGGTATTCCATATCCGTGTTCGAGTTCTTCTTTATTGGTTCTAACTTGGACTATCACCGTGGTATAAGGAACCGGACCATAACACTGATCAAAGACGAGCCAAAATTAAAGACGCTCTTACCTGATCATAATTGGCCTTGTAAATTGTAGGATTAAACACAGCTTTACAAAAATCTCTTTTCTTCTTCTGTGAGACAACTTAAAAAAGTTAAGTCGTAGAAATCTTATGCTGTATATTTCTTTATTGTACGAGAATAGGGGTTTATGACCTCGTTACATTGAAACACAAATCGCAATATGATCAACGAAGTTAAGCAACGTTGAGCCTAGTCAGTGCCTATATGGGTGACTGCTTGGGAATACAAGATTCTTTAAGCTTGGATATGTGGGTAGTCTAATGGACAATAGGTCTGAATTGCTAATCGTAGAGCGGAGTTCCAATTCCAGTTAGGTTCGTTATATTCACTTACCATTATCAGATAATATCATATCAGATGATAGAAAATTTCCTCAGTGCCCCAATTAATATAAGTGGCGGGTATGTAGCACTGCCGTTTTCTCTGAATGCGGATTCATCTTCTCGCGAGGATGTGAGAGACCTTCGCCAGTGGGTTGCATATATATATATATACCTGTCATCGAGTTGTCTCACGGGTGCCGACCACCTGTTGACTTGTAGCCACTGACATCAAGTGAAATCCCAAATCTGCATTTGGTGGCTAGGAGGTTACTTATTAGGTCCATAAGCTGATGCACCTGTCTTCTTTGCACTCTCGTAAGACACTAAATGCAAAGTTGATTTTGGTATTATCTGAGGTGATCCTAGTCCATGGTAGCTGAAGAGAAAAAATATTTTCAACAACAGTGTTTCAAATCATATCAAAACAGGAGGAGGTGTCAAGGAAAATTTATTTTCCTCGATTGGCGTAAAGTTACTGACATATTCCCCGAAAATTGCTAACTTATGTTTTCATTCTCTCTCTGCCGACATTGTATATTAATAACAATGGAATTTACGATGTCTACAAGGAGTCTCATCCGTTTGATACATTTTAAAGACTTTTTTTTTTTAGATTATCACACACACACATAAACACACACATAAATACACAAACACACACAATCTCTCTCTCTCTCATATATACATATATACATGCATATATATATATATATATATATATATATATATATATAAACTGATTTAAATCACTTGTTGGATTAAATGGTTATCTGTAATGAGCAATTTAGATGTAAACTGAAACATAGATAATTAGGTTGAACCTTTGCACAGCAAAAAAAGACATTCTGTGTTTTTTGTACTTATAAAACAGGTAAATCTATATGCCAGATGTATCGCAATGCAATCTCCTATAAAACTGTGGTGAAGTAATCACAGCCGCCAATAGCACCTGCAAATATAAATTAATTCAATTAACGATCAACGGTCTGCATAATGAACTGCAATCGACGAATTAAAAGCGATCATTCTCTGCTGTGTATTGAGCGTTTTGGTGTTAATGTTAAAAGACAAAAAGCCTGGAGTTTGCAATGGATGGCTGACAGTCGTTTCTGGTTGGCGCACTGCCAGTTTAGCGGATGCACGAGATCTTGACTTTTTATGGTGGCGCATCATAGACTAAATTCTTGCCAGTCTCCATAAAGGTTTTGCTATCATTATGATTAATAGCTGATTCGGAAGAGAAAGATGGACGTTTTGATTGTTCATGATTTTGCTATCAGTTTGAAAAGGTCGGAGAAAATTGGATCGGGACGAAAAGCAGACTAAATCGTATTTCAGACATTAGATAAAATGATGAGAGTTTCCATATGAACGTATTTTGATAAGAATATCACAATTAATGGTTACTTGCCTGTATAATTTGTCAGCTCTTATATAAGTTCATTAGAGGCCATAAATCAATGTTCATCACTGGATTCCTTTTAAATTTGTAGTTAGTGGCCTTTGAACGGGTATCGACAATTTTACCAAATACACTTCGTAAGAATTTTTTTTCTGAATTGGACCATGATAGTCTTCTTAGTATTAAATTTAAAATAACTTTCATTAAATGTGATTGGTTAAATATTTCTTGATAATTGCCAACAGTGAGAGAAGATGGCTGCTATTCTAAAGGCCAGAACTATAATTTTAAAAATAGGGTTCTAGAAAGATATTAAATCATAAAAATATATAGCTTGGATTGACTTGTTATCTGGCAAAAAATGACGAGTCAGAAATAAAAGCAAATTAAATCAGTCCGAATGTATATGAATTTGATGTTATAAACAATAATTTCGTGTTTCTTATCTTATATAAAAAAAAAAAAAACATATTCTGATATTTTAAAAAAAGTAATCTGTCTAATTATTCATTGCTGTACTTAAAATTCCCCAGTAATATATTAATTCGGTCGTAAATTTTAATATGTATTATATTATGAAGGAATAAGCTGATACGAATTGTATAAATCTATATAAAATCATAGGAGGTAAGTCATATTTTAGAAGAACCTCGAATTTATTGGTAGTGGTTTTCGGCAACGATTCCATCGTTTCATCTTACGCTGTCCGTAATATAAAATTGACATTGTAAATTTTCTTTGCCTAAATTTTATCATCCTCTGCTGAATTCTTCAGTTTCACAATTTCCGTTTCTCTATTTAAGAAAGTCTGCCATAATCACCGCCTCCGTTTGTCCATTTTTCTTTTATGATGAATAGTGAGAGAGTTGCGAATAATAATAATAATAATAATAATAATAATAATAATAATAATAATAACACAGCACATGACAATAGCGCCAGCAAGTATGATGCCGATCAGCCATAGAAGACCCTGGTTTGTGCGCACATAGATGAGCTGCTTTGATTGAAGAAGAAGCAGACGAGTAACAGGACCTTTTATGGCGTGTGTGAGAGGAGCGGTTCAGGAATGCCCCGTCCTCTAATATTCGAAGACTTGACGTTTTAAGAAATAACTAAGATAATATTGAGGAACATGTGACTAGTGGAAGAACGGACAAAAATGTATTTCCATAAAACTAGAAAACGGTAAATCAGCCGTTAAATATCTACATCCATTAAGAGAAACTGGTCAGTACTGTGAGTTTTAAAAATCTGGAAATAACAGACCGTAGATGAGTAGATGAATTGATACAAAGGAGAATTATCGAAGGATTACAGAATGTAAAGCATTCAGATACAAAATGATCGAGAAACGTAAACTGGAAACCTGTCTTTGAATGCTTCCAACGAATTTATACAAGAGCTTGGAATACTTGCGAAATCCAACCGACAGGAAGATTTAGAAACTGCCAATTGATAATTATTAAAAGGAATAAAAGACAAATGCAAATATTGTAGATATGTACATGAGAGAAAAATGTTACCGTGCATTTAGAAAAAATGTGTAGAAAATACGCTAATAGAACCAATTCCATACGAAAAAAATGTCTACGAGTGTCACCGATAGAAATTTGACGATGAAAACGTGAAATATTTTCGTCGAATTGAAAAAGAAAACAATATTTTTAATGCCATCATTTTAATATTTTAAACATCAGTTTAGATATAAAAGTGTATACAGGGAGCGAAGTAACGCTGATTGCCAGTAACATTGGGAAAAGATTAGGAAAGTCAAAATTACGAAAAACCTATCAATAGCTTTGGCAATTTGATGGTTAAGTTGTACAAACTTTAAGTTTTGAAAGATCCATTGAAATAGACAAAACTTAAAATAATATCCATAAATTTGCAGACTGTAACAAATTTCACGGACTTGTCGGAAATGTACTCACACTGTATAACACAAAATTAATGCTGTGAATATTTAAGAAACGGGCGAGGTGCAAATGTATAAAGCAAGTCAAGTAACATAGGAATGTCGGCAAGGGAAGAAATTGCTACAACAGTTGATGCAATTTGTAACAGGGAAACTAAGAAAATTAGTTGAACAAGATATTCTTAAATATATCCGACATGGTGGCAGTAAATGAGCATTGCTTCTAATACTTTTGAGAAAACGAGATGGAAACCATTCATTATGCGATGATTATGAAGTCAAAGAAAACCAGACTTTCTCAGCTTCATACCCAATACCAAAGTGGCATTACATTCACTGACAGAATGAATGGGCACTTCGACATGGTGTGATCGTTAGTAAGCTTGTTTCACTAGATCCGTTACAACTGAATAGTAAGTTCGAAGCTCACCGAGGCTTCCAAACCTTCGGTCTTGTGCCACATCTAATCTACACTTAGAAAATCACAATTAGGAGAATTAATATTTTTACGAAAATATACATGGAAACAGCTTATTACCAAATATCAAAAGACTGCTTCTAAGAAGTGACGACAATCAACAAGCCAATAGATTTGAGATAGAAAAGAATGTCATATGGAATAAAAACTGACTTTTTTCAAATAACCATAGAACAAGTTACTGGAGACGTTATAGAAAAATCTCGTCTGCTATGAAGATGACATTTTCAGAGGAGCCTGAAATGAAATAGAATTAAAAAAAGAAAATTTGAATTGTGCTAAAGGTTAAGAAATGCAGGAATGTAAATAAACGAAAAGAATTGTAGACAACCGAAGTGAAATATCATTACTGAGTCTGTCTATATTTCTGAGATGAGGTATTATGTACATTATTTACATTGTTCGGTTGTTATCATTATCTTTATTGCTATATTCATGAAGTTTCGGCCATTGTACGCTCCGGCTCTTTTTCAGGTGATATTTTTTGGAATTTTGAACTGAACCCTTTATTTAGTCAATGGGGTAGATCGTTCTAATTCCACGTGCCACGCCTTTGGATATCTCGGTTTCAGTTAAATTTCCTAAGCAAGCATAGACTATATACAATATGGGAAGCAGTAACACAGATCTGAAGAAAAACAACAATAACAACAAAATTGTAATATGAACTCTGGTTTATAAGCCCTCAAAATTTTTGATAGATCCAAAAGTGCCTTGACCCAAAGAGTTTTGAGTTCAATAGAAGAGAAAAGAAAAACTTGAACAGTTACCAAAGGGAATAAAATGAAATTGAGATATCAAAATAAAGCAATATCACCTGACAATGGCGGACAACCGGTCGAAACGTCGTAAATACGGCAATAAAGACGAACAATGTAAATAGCATAAATCGTTTCTGGAATATACCATTTTGAAGGCGGGTGTTTCATCAGATTAATTACTACTAGAAAAGAATTAAAATCCTTTTTGGTATTAGTAATGTTTATAGACGGTATTTGCCAAGGTATACGGAATGTATACCTTAACAAATATCGTCTATAAACATTACTGAACCGTTTACCAAGCGTTTACCAAAATAGAAACTAGAAACAGTCTCGCTAGAAAGCTTTCTAAGATAGAGGACCCTACTTCAAGCTGGGAGCCGACCAGCTCTGATAGGAAAAGAGATTAGAGCTCCGCAAACAGTCATATTCTATAAAGGAAAGAATGTGGTACAAAAACAATGAGGTCAGTCTAGAAAGTGTCCGCATTTTCTAATGCAAAAAAAGTCCTAACAGAAATCAAAGGAACAGTAGTCGCTGTAGATTAAATAAGATTTTTACATCCTCCCGAAATGTAAAAATGGCTGATCAAATGGCAAAGGACATGAAGATATAGATACGAAATAGATTCTATAGAAGGAGGGAAGAAGTAGATCAAAGAAAGGACGAAAATAGAAGAGAGCGTAGAAGAAGATCGACCAAAAGCATAAAACCCCTCCGATTCAGTCAGATTTAATGATATGTAAATATAAAAGTCTATCAATTTAAATATGACAGGTTTTCACTCTAAATACACTTCAGTAGTCATGAAGGGACAGATTCGGGGAGTAGCGATTTGTGAATGCTGCTACTATTACTACTACTATTACTACTACTATTACTACTAGTACTACCACTACAACTATTACAATTACAACTACACATCCAGACAATAAATTTTCTTTTTTCTTTTTATTATTGTCTTTATTTTGATTACGATAGAATTGATTCGAAGATGTTGGTGTGTTAATATAAGTACCATTTATTATACACAGATCTATTCTGACTCATTTTCACATTTTAGTGACTTCATTTTATTTATTCAAGCTACAGCATTTCAACTGATGTACCTGCATTCCAACATACTCCGTCCGATGTCTATCATAGCTGATAACATTTCTTCCACGATGGCAGATTCTTCTGCTTCCAGTATGATACTAGAGGACAATATAGATGTAGATAGAAAACGTTGGTTAAACGGGTATAGATATCACGAGTTCAATCCCTGGGTCAGTTTGTGTAAAACTCCATATACTCTGATTTAGTGAGAGACAAACAAGAACGAAAAAACGGGTAAAAATTAATTTTTATCCAAACGCATGACAAGCAGATAGAAAAAAAATATACTCAGTGGATTGTATTAGGTTGGTGCAAAAATAATGACGTAATAATGTCGTTTTTTGACGTTAAAAAATACGTTAAAAAATGGCATTATTACGACATTATTTTTGCACCAACCTAATATAAAGTATTTGCTTCGAAATTCTCAAAAGATGATATGGTAGAACGGGTTAAAATACTCTGAGATTGAATCAAGTCTAGCCAATTTTTGAATGCGAATGCTGTGACTATAACATTGAATATGTGAACATTGAAATGTGAACTTTTTATGAAAAGTTCACATTTCAAATCCTTTTAAAATCGGGGGAAAAACTATAACATACTTTTTTTTTCTAAATTACAGTTGATATTTGCATTGATGTCTCTGTTGTTTAAAACAGTGAAATTAATGTCAAACGGCCTAGAGATCGAGAAGTCCTACCAAATAAAATATCGAACATGTATTTATTTTCTCTTCAGTCGAATTGTGATTTATCTATCCCTGTAGACTAATTGGTTCAGCTTAAGAACTGGAAACACAGGAACACTGTCAGCAGCGACATTGTTGTTTAATAGGAATTTTCAATTTAATACCGCTTGACATTCATATTTACCAAATATAAAATAACGAAGAAATAATGTTTATAGTGTGGCATTCTACTAGGAAAATTAAAGGAGAGATAGAAAGACTCATCTCATAATTAATAGCATTATTTTTCTCCTTCTTTCTTTCTTAATTCTAATACATCGGGCCAACGGTGACAGGAAATAGATGTACTTCCCTATATCATGGCGACAGCGGTGAATGGGCGTTTGGTCTCTAATATCATATATGTCGATCCCGTAGGCAGGCCACGTGACCATGAGTGGACGCGTAGATGCCAAAATCAAAGAATCAACAGTTGGAAGAGAGCAGCCGAATGAATCGTATCCCCAACTTCTGCGCTTTATCTGCCCAGAGGAGCAGAAAAGGCAGTAATTCAATGAAACTGGATTTAACAAGTTTTATTACATCTATGAATTACGTATATATTCTCGCACATTATCTTCGATGACCGCGCATGCATTATTGCTTAACAATTAATGAACATTGAAATCATCCATAGTTTCAAACTTTCTATTTCTAGGAACTTATCAGTCAGTTCAAGTCTTTTTTATATGAACATATCGACAGATTGAATTTGAAGTACAAATAATTACCATACGAATTCTATTGACATGAATAATGAAATTTCTTTGACCCATTCACCGCATAGTCACCCCAAATAAACTCTTTCGTTCATCTTCTCTTTTTC
The DNA here is from genome assembly GCA_963932145.1 of Acanthosepion lycidas. Lineage (NCBI taxonomy): Eukaryota > Metazoa > Mollusca > Cephalopoda > Sepiida > Sepiidae > Acanthosepion > Acanthosepion lycidas. The sequence goes on along the minus strand of OZ010607.1, from coordinate 61,005,702 downwards.
TCTTCTTTCTTTTCTTGTTACTGAATTAAATTGTTTGAATTAAATTAAATCCACGTCTTTGAGGTCGTTGTTTCGCCAATTATCGTGTTTTGCGTGACTCGTTCCTAACCTATAGACATATATCCAGGGAATTATACCCTGGGTTAAATCATCTCTTATTCCGGCTTAAATATAAATTTATGTCTGAGACTTTGGCCGTGACAATAGTCAGAAAAAATAATGTCCGGTTAGAAAAATCATTAACATTTTTAAAAAGAAAATTCATCGAATAATCTGAGTTTCTATTTTTTTCTAGAACTTTTGGATAAAACTTTAGCTATTCTATTTCATCTATTAACATTGTATATTTTCGTCTTTTTTCTATGAATAATTATCATTGATATACACTATTTACTATTTTTATAAATTAATTTAAAAATTAAGAAAAATAGTGAAAGAAATATCGAGGAATATAGCGATTAGATGTGGCACAAGGCTGAATGTACTGAGCACCCAATGCGGACCAAATTCAGTACTCACTCGAAATTGATCTAGCGAGACAAACAATATAGAGACTATGCGAATCATTCTATTACGGATCCTGCTTACATCCAGTCTTTAATATTGATGAAGAGCTGGAGGTGATATTTTTTTTTACTCTTGAGTAGATCGAAAACTATCAAAAGGAATGAAATATTGAGAAACCTGTTCAGGCTGTACAATAATTCTTCATGTAAAACATTTCGATTAGCCAAAGCAGAAATGATAGGCTATAGTCATGAAATTAAAACCACTTGAGTGTGACAGACAATGATAAACGTAAATATATTTGTTTTTACAGTTTTTTTTTTGTAAACAAGTTGATAGTGTTACAAATTAGAATTAGTTATTCTTTGTTTATTTCGATACTTGAAAAACTTCTGTTTCTCTTTTAAAACATCTAAGAAACGCAAAATTAGTGAACAAAGTTAATTTAAGATAACGGAAGCCCTTTTATGTGTGTTCCATTTAAGTCTATAGGATGTGCATTATACTAAAAGATTTGAATCGATTAACAATACTTTTTTCTTTTTTTTTTAATCATTGCGAAGAATCTCGATGACTATCACTGTTGACCTTTCTGTCTCGACAAAAACAAAAAAAAAAAAAACAACTAAAACAAATTCGGTATTTTTAAATAAATATTTGCACATTTTTTTTTTTTTAGAATTAATGACACGTGAAAGGAAACAAAGAAATGCCAAAAAAGAATTCTTGTATACTTTCCAATTCTGCAGAAAAAGATTGCTCGAAAAAACAAAAAAAAAAAAAACAAAAAAAAAAAACAATCAGATAAAACTCTTCAATATCCTTTGGTATAGGGGAATAAGAACAAGTGCAAATATGTGTCGATGCCTAGGAAGCAACAAAACAACAGTCTTGTTTTTACCATATAAAATGCTATTATGTATTACTCATAGCTTCGTCTGCAGTAATAAAATATAACTATACTATTAAGCGCTCTTATACTGATTTTCTTTGCGAGGAAAGTAAATAATCTGGTTCCAAATCGACATTAAAATATATTAACGTAGTAATTTAGAAGTGAAAGACAATTTTACATCGAGCTTTTGCTGGATATTTTATACGTTTATTCTATAATATATAGGGAAAAAGTTTCTAAAACGTTAAATGTGTTACCTGACTTCAAATTCTTTAGAAATAAATTTACTGATTAGGGGTTTAGATAAATCAATTAAATTTATTTAAAAAAAATATCATCTACTGCTTCTGTTCATATTATGGCGGAACAAAAGTTCAGACAAATCTATAGATATTTGTACATATATTTATTAAACTACAAAGGTGTTATTTTGTTCCACTATCCTTCATTCACTTTAATGGCAACTTCCTGATTCTGTCCTCCAAGCCCGTGAAATATTTCTGTGAGATAAACTAGTGTAACTGATCTTTGCATACTTCCAGAGAATTTAAGTTTCCCACTAAAATAAACGCTTATTATCCGAAGGCACAAGATCAAGAGGATGGCGCCTAGCGTAGGAGATCCCAAAAGAGTAATTTCTGCCGGATCTGCAAAGAGAGGTGAAGTGTGGAGTTATCCTAATTGAAGACGACACATTTCTGTTTGGATTATTCTTGAGGCTTTTTATTTTTGTTTTTTTCGGTCACTGCCTTTAATTGATCTGCTATAAAATGCGAAGTATAAGTCGTGTTTTCAAGCCTAAAAAATATTTTTCGGTCACGACGTAATTTGGGATTCGACCTATACGGTAAGTATAGGCATAACACAGAATTTTTAGCTAAAACTCTTGAGGTCGACTTGTGTGCCGCAATTTATGTTAATTGGGAAAATTACTACTCTTCCTGATTTTTGAAGAAATTTTAAGCCAAATGTAAAGAACAAAATATATTTATACTAAGAATAAGATACAACTGAAATTTTGGGGACACAAAAGAGGAAAGAAGGCTTGGAGAATGTGATATAAAGCATGATACTGCAAGAGAAACAGATGAAAACAGCTGGTAGCGTCACTAACAAGTATTCATAAAATGATTTTAGAATAATTAGTAGGAGGAAGAGTGAAAAAAAAGACAAATATTTCCAAAAGATACAAAGAATCGAAAGTTAGGGAAGGCCATAATCGCCCAGGTTTTGATGGAACACAACACATAGAAGAAGCCTCTGTAAAAATGAACACCGTGATTTATTCTAAAACAGAACGACCTCTCGTCGTGAATGAAATAACACAGGATTCATGATAGGATCTGGAAGAAAATTTGATCTGGCATTCAATTTTCTTTCTTCAAAGTTATAACTATTTTGCAAAAAAAAAATTATTTCTATTAAACCAAAACTTTACATAACGCATGCGTAAAAATTAAACTAATAAAAATAGTTCCTAGCACGTCATGTAAAAAAAACTAGGAAACAAAAGCAAAAGTAAGATTTATTCATTTTTTATGGAAAGTGAGAATCATGTGACCTGGAATAATCAATGAAAGTTTTTTTTTACATGACTAGTCTATGTGAAGAGACTCCGACATCATGCCAAAAACATATTCGTTGCTTGAGTAGGGAAGATATCTATCACATTCTGCTCGCGCGCGAACTACTCTACATTCATAACGATGTAATGAAAGAGAAAAACATTGTTATGGGAGATATTAATCCCCATCTAGAAATAGGCACACATACACAAACACATACACACACACTAACTCACTCACACACAGATATATATATATATATATATATATATATATATATATATATATATATATATATATATATATATATATATATATATATACATATATATATATATATATATATATATATATATATATATATTAGTATAAGTGAAATAAAATTGCAACACTCTGAAAATATGCTTTATTTTACTCAAGATTAAACGTACAGGTAATAAAGTAAATAATCAGATATATAGAGAAATATGTTACAACCTCCAAAATAAGGAATTATATCAACAGTACCAAAAAAAAAATCCTATTAACAGACTAGTATTCTTGGCTGCCTAAGATTGTACAGAAGTTGAATACTGTACTGTGATATATTATACCATGAAATTTAGAAAAGATTTGTAGGTGGACTAAGTGAATGAATAAGATATTGTCCTATCATGAACCATAAATGTTCAATAAACGATAGGTCAGGTGATGACAGCAGCATCTGAATTTGTCGAGCCATTTTCATAGATCGAATAACACTGAAATCAGGCAGTGATGTTAAGCTGCTGGGAAATGCTCTTGAAACATATATCGCTGTTCGAGGTTCCCTTTAAAACAACAATGGCGAATGATGACATCTCATGATTGCATGGATTAGGCTTGTGTATCAAGGGTAAAAACATCGCGAAAAGATTGTCACTTGCATGAAGACTGGACCTACTCTTATTACAGAACATTAAACACGCCGACTCGATTTTCTAGATAACTCCCTCATGACCACAACAGAAACGTACACAATTTCAAATGTTCTATGTTGACATTTCTGAAGCCACATTAGCTCTGATATTTTCAGTATATGCCATCCAAACCCTCATTTACGAGTATAGAAATGTACAGTTGGTCACTGTTACTAGTAGCGAAGTGCAGCCCATGTGTTTTGTCGAATACAAACAGTAACTCACCAAATTAACCATTCACCCCGCCGAAGGCCTACAATATGACACTTTTCTAACTGAACAAAAGAAACAAGTGTACATCCTCCTGACATTACACCGGTTTGTACTGAAGACTTTTACCACCCTGAAATTTATTGCAGCAATCGGTACAGTCTAAATATTATGTATGGAAGGCACACTCTAAATATTATGTATGGAAGACACACTGATATGGATGTTATTATGTCACAAGATGACCGAGTTTTGTCATAGCTTATTGTGTTCCTTAATACTGACAAGCTTTTTTAGTATAACCTCGTATAAATAGAATGTATATTTTTCAAAAATATATTGCTGGTATTTTTACGATAAAAATCTATTTTTATACTTTCATAGTATTTTGAGCCCAGTTCGATGATTCACGATTTGTCCATAGCTGGGACCCTAACAGGTGCTACCACCCGGGTCAGGAAGGACCTGGGAAAATAGCATTTAAGAGTTGGTTCCATGCTCCTTAATGCCCCCTGATCAGAGACTTTGCCGTTGGATGTAGTTTATCGTCGTCCCCAAGAGGACGAGATTTTTAAAAATCATACAATATTATCTACTACTCCATAGAATACACAAACTGTGCCGACTTCAAAATCGCTATTGTCTTTCAGAGAGTTACAATTTGATTTTTCAAAATATATACATGGTGTCTCCAAAATGTACTCACTTTTTGACTTCGTAGTCAGTTTGAATATTTATAAACATGTATTTAATTTCATTTAATATAAAAGGTTAGTCTTCTTTGTAAGACTATATACATTAATATGTCTAGATTTTAACCATTAATCTTGTTTGCAAGTCTATAAATCAAAAATGTATTTATTTTAATTTAAGCAGTAAGTACATTTTTGGTACACCCTGTATATATATATATATATATATATATATATATATATATATTCATCAATTATTCATACATAAAACAAATACAAAGGTTAATGATTAAATGGCGAGAAATCCATCTTCGCGAACAATTCAATAATATAAAAAAAACCCGAATCTGTTTATGAATGAAAAGATCCAGTTTTATAAATTTCCGTTGCATTAGATCTTTTTATTTTACAAGCTTTCGTCTGTTCCTACAGACATCCTCAGGTATGAAATAGATTGTCTTCTTGTTTATACTCTCAGTAATAAGTGGACAAACGAAAACAAGGTTGTGATCCAAAAAATGCTATGAGAAATGTGTATTATTGTTTTGGAACGTGCAGTCGCAACGCTGAGTTTGAATTTAAATTTTAAGGTTAAGGTTCTGCGTTTATGTACAAATGTAGTGATAAGAGAATTCTTTTTTACTGGTAAATTTTCCGTCAAAGTGGCATGAACTATATTGTTCAATAATTACAGTAATGTCGCACTTATTATCCGAAAGTTGCACTTGGATCAGTTATTTTAATTTCAATAAAGGTGCAATTAATTTACAAATTCATGAATTATTCATACATAAAACAAATACAAAAGTTAATGATTAAATGGCGAGAAATCCATCTTCGCGAACAATTATAAAACAGGATCTTTTCATTCATAAACAGATTCGTGGTTTTTGTATATTATTGAATTGTTCGCGAAGATGGATTTCTCGCCATTTAATCATTAACCTTTGTATTTGTTTTATGTATGAATAATTCATGAATTTTTAAATTGATTTCACCTTTATTGAAATTAAATATATATATATATATATATATATATATATATATATATATATATATATATATATATATATATATATATAATCCATGTGTAAGTAATACAAGTGAATACTAATCATACAAAACATTAAAATGATCCACAACTAGAGCTCAATGTATTTATTAAAGAGCATACATATAAATTACAAATAAATGAAATTCAAGTCATTTCGCTTCACAAAAGCTTGTGAACACTAAAAAGTTAGATAAAATAAAATAAATATAAACCCTAACTTTTTAGAGACAAGAAGGAAAAAAGAGAGGAAAAGAAAGAAAAAACTACAAATAAGTGAAAAGGGATCTAAAAGGGTGGAAAGAGACAGAGAGAAAAAGGAAAAAAGTACGAAAGAAAAAAGCAGAGTTGGGTAGGGAGGGAATAGGAAAAATAAAGATTCATCTAGAATCTAAGCTCTAGATTCTAGACGAAAGTTTAAAGACGGTTGGAAATTTAATATCCGAAAATTTTTTTAAAAAATAGAAAAAGAAATGTAATATGGTTCACACAATTTTAAAACTTCCCTTTATTTTAAAGATTGTAATTCCTTATGTAATATTTCCTATTTGAACAAGTGTTAACATTTGAAATATAAGTCAAGGTTAATTTTTCTGATATTAAATTTCTAACCTTCTTTAAACTTTCCTCTAGAGTTCTAGACGAATCTTTATTGCTTCTATTCCATCTCTACCTGACTAAACTATGTTTATTTTTCTTTTTTCTCTCTGTCCTTCTCTTTCGTCCCTTTTAAGGCATTTCACCTTTAATTGTAGTTTTTTTCCCTTTCTTTTTCTCCCTTTTTCTCTTCTTGTCTCTTATTTAATTTTTAAAAGAAAATTAGGCTTCATATTTATTTTATTTTATCTAACTTTTTAGTGTTGACAAACTCTTGCGAAAATGATAGGGTATTTTTGAATTTCATTTATTTACAATATATATACATATATATATGTGTGTGTGTGAGTGTGTGCGTGTGTGTGAGTGTGTGTATGTGAGGGCGGCGTCTGTGTGAGTTTTTTCCTATCGTTTGCATCAACAGCTAACATTTCTTTTTACTTTCATTTCTTTTACTATTTGATAGAGATTGGCTTTTTACTCTTTTTCATTACGTATTTTTCCCGCTTTCTGGCATTGCCTACAGAAAAGAAGTTTTTAGCGCCCATATTTAGCTGCTGCATGTGCTTAAAGCAATGCGAATACATCCATTTAAGAGAAGGAAAACTGATTTCAAACTTCGGCTGTCTTTCGGCGAAAAATATTAGGTTGATAAAGCTTCTTCGCAATGATAGTTTGTCTAGGAGACGGAATATCATGATACAAAACCTATATCATGAAGTTATAACTTCCAGGCAGGTATCTGACGCGCGTAAAGCGACATTATGGAAGAGGAAGTGAGAGCGGCGATCAAAGGATCATGGTTACATGCAACCAGATGAAAAAAAAATACAGTCACACAAAGCCTTGCTCTTTGGAAGGGACGATCTCGTGTTAGTAAATCATGTATCGTAGGAGCAGTTAGCGAAGAGATAATGACATCATATATTACTTTCGGCATATATTTCTCAAAATACCCTATAAGGCTATAATTCTATAACTCAACTTTACAATCTTATAGACATCTATAATATATATGTAGGTATGCATGAATATATGTGTGTTTGACTAAAATAAACAGTCATATTTGTAAACACTATTTCTCTACGATTTCCAAGTGTAAAAGACGTGATCTGAAAGAGTATCTGTCGAATAAACGATTTAGTACAAATGTTCATAACACGTGCTCTTTACGCATTTAATGAGAATTTGCTTGAAATTATGCGCGGACAAAGTGTCAAAAATTAAAATGACAACTGGACAAAATGTCGAACGGACAAGTGTCGAACATATAAATTATAAACTGTCGAATGGACAAAGTGCCGAATAGAAACCGATTCGAACTGACTAAATGACGAAAGGCCAGAAATATCCCTACAAGAGAATACCTTTTACCGATGCTTATGAGGACTTAGTCATTTTTAAGGCTATTATTGATTAAATAATGCCAAATCTATGCAATAAACGTTTAGATTAACTTAATTGATTTTAAAATCTTGACGATATTTTGAAACTTTGTCTTTTCCATATTTCGTCCATTCGACACTTTCGTCATTTCTTAGTGAGTTCGACATTTTGTTCATTCGACATTTTGTCTTTCGGCATTCTCACTACCGTTTGAAATTGCGGCATGAATTGTCTCCTTCTTCATGGAATTCATTCATTGATTCTATTTCTTACACATAACCGCGCTAAAGTAAAACGTAGACAGTAACTGTATTAAAACCTTACCTATATTCCTCTATATTCTTTTTACTATTTTTAAATTTTTTATTTGTGAAAACCTTAAAACTTTCTATTGTCTTGATTTCCTGATTCGATGTTTTCTTACCGCAAACCAAACCAAAATACACTATTCCAGATTTTATTATAAAAGACATTATTTTGCAATATCTCTTCCGAGGAAAAATGCTATTCACCAATCGATATTCGTAAAATATTTAGTCTATATTTATATGACAAATATTCTATGTTATTTCCAGTTTGTAATATCTACTGCATTAGGAATATTGACTTGAAATTATTTATTAGTATGGAGCCATTATGTAATTTGCAGCATTTTTGTTATTTTGTAAATATAAGTACAGAATAATATACTTATTGATATTAATATTTCGAAATTAAAAATATAAATTTCCATGGGTTGAAAGATATAAACAGAAGTGAGAATCTATGTAAGTTCATGGAAACACAACGTTGGGAATTGTGGAGACATTAAAAAGAAATCATAATGTATTCAAAAAATTAATCGAAAGATTAATGTATTAATATTAAAGCCTGATTACAAAATGAAGGAAAATACACAAAACCTTTTCAATTGCAGAAAAATATTTCATCACTACCGATTTATTGCTTACTTTTGATGTTCAGTGTGGCTGCTCATAACCATACATGTGCGTGCATCAGTGCATGTATATATATATATAACTTCATCTCTGCACACACACACGCATATATATATATATATATATATATATATATATATATATATATATATATATATATATATATATATATATAACTTCAAACGTCACTTTTATTGGATATTTTTTATTTTTATTTTAGTAGCCGCTCCGTTTATTTTAAACAGTATTTTATTTCATCTACTTGTCTGCACATTGGAGAAAACTTAGAGAAAATAATCCGTTACCGTTGAACTTTGCAGGTGAAACGAACGTCCGGTGTACCTTCACCACTCGACTACGAAGACCTTAAACAGAGCATCTTCTCAAATATCGGTAACCACTAAAACAACACTTGAAGTAATAAAAATGACAGATTAAAACAATTAAAACAATTATTTTTTTTTAGATTTATAAACAAATAATCAAAAATAAGCTATAAACATAAAATATAAATTAAACTGGGTGCCCAATGCCAAAGTCGATAGTCATGAAATATATATGATTATAATATTGATACAATAATAAAATTGTAATAAAAAATCCACTACTCATATTTCATACGGTAAGACGTTCGTCAGATAAACTCTATACTTTACTCGCTTGATGATTGTGATTTTGATTCCATTTTTAGGCAATTATTGGATATTTTAAATCTAACATCATTTGCTATTAATATAAACGCTATATTGAATACATGTTTTTGGATAGACATTCCATTTTTGAAACAGTGAAATTAATGTCTACCGGCCTAGAGATCGAAATTCAAACTATAGAGACGTCCTGGGTATGACGGTAAACTACGTCCGCGTCCTGGGTATGACGGTAAACTACATCCGCGTCCTGGGTATGACGGTAAACTACATCCACGTCCTGGGTAAGGCGATAAACTGCATCCAACAGCAAGGCCTCAGATAATGTTTTCAGAAAAATAATGTTGCCAGCTCTATGTTTTGGAAACAATAATGTTGCCAGCTCTATGTTTTGGAAACAATAATGTTGCCAGCTATACGTTTTTTCGTAAAGGAATAATGTTGACAGCTATACGTTTTTTTCGTAAAGGAATAATGTTGCCAGCTATACGTTTTTTCGTAAAGGAATAATGTTGTCAGCTATACGTTTTTTCGTAAAGGAATAATGTTGCAAGCTATACGTTTTTTCGTAAAGGAATAATGTTGTCAGCTATACGTTTTTTCGTAAAGGAATAATGTTGACAGCTATACGTTTTTTCGTAAAGGAATAATGTTGCCAGCTATACGTTTTTTCGTAAAGGAATAATGTTGACAGCTATACGTTTTTTTCGTAAAGGAATAATGTTGCCAGCTATACGTTTTTTCGTAAAGGAATAATGTTGTCAGCTATACGTTTTTTCGTAAAGGAATAATGTTGCCAGCTATACATTTTTTATTCCATACAAAATAGGCATTTAAAATTCATATAAACTGGATTTGACATTAAATAACCCACAGTGGTTGATATGCCATAAAACCCAAACAAACAAACAAACAAACAAATCAAACTATAGAATATGTGACTCCTGACAGGATTCGAACCAGATTAAAAGGGGGCTCGGATTGAGGAATCGGAGAGCCAAGTTTGAATCCCAGTCCAATCCATTACATTCCCTAATACACTTGGGGAAGGTATGAATTCTCTTCTTCCCCCTACCAAGCTATGGGAAAATAGCAGGAAAGACCGGGTTCTATAGCCTTGGATGACAATTGGTCTACCGTCCAAAGAAATGGCAAACTACTGCGGGAAAAAATTGCTTGGTCAGTCATGTATGAAAATATACATGATCGCCTAAGCGTATATCACGCATGGCATATAACTGCTCTGATAAGAGGGAAGATCTTTACGAAAACTTTCCAAGTAGCCCATCTTAGGCATATGGAAATAAAATATAAAATGAACATAGACGTTTCTTAAAACTTACGTCAAAACAACATATTTGCTTAAATTTAGATTTTCAAAACAATAACGAATCATCTTGTGGTTACACGTACATAACACAAACATAAAGACACAAGTGAATCCGGCTTGATTGATTTTGATAAGAATTTTAAAAGTAATAAAAAGATTTGCCGCTGTTTTCAGAGAAATTCTTACATAAACTGTTATGTTTTGGTCACAAAGTTACATTGACGAAGCTCAGAGGAACAACTAATCAAATTTCGACCTCCTTTCTAATGTTTCTTTCTTCCAGATGTAGTTTTTCTATTTTGGATCAATATGAAGCATCATTTATTTTCTCTTCTCTATTGCTAAAGCAGTTTATTCTGAGACTTTTCATTTTTTTTTTTTTTGTTTTTTTTTAGCCTCTATTCTCTTTGAGTTCAACAATCAATACTAATGCTACAATATAAATTAGTCTATCACACACAGCCGGTGAAAAGAAATGAATAATCTAAATGCATACATAACAACAGCATTTATATATATATATATATATATATATATATATATATATATATATATATATATATATATATATATATATATATAGACCGACAAATGCGTTTAGTATGAAACAGACTGTCGCCTCTGGATGTTGCCTTTTGGATGTCCATTTATATATTTACATACGCTCTATCCTTGATATCGACCACTTTAACCCATAATATAGCATACCTAAAAACTATATATATATATATATATATATATATATATATATATATATATATATATATATGTATATATATATATATATATATATATATATATATATATATATATATATATATATATATATATACAATGCTGTGCAAAAGTAAGTGAACGCCTAATATTTAGAATAACTCTCTCTTTTTCATGATAATCCAAAAATCTTGATTAAAGTATATATATATTCTTTAAGTAGAACTTTTATTAAATGAATTACAACTCATTTCAAAGATTTTTTATCGAGCTGGAATTAAAAATTAAGATGTGAAATATTAATTAAAAACTTATATTGACACTCTGTCTTGTTTTACATGGTTATCAATGCAAATCATTTTTGTGCACGTGTAAAAATTAAAATTACACGTGTTCATGTTTTTGGTAATCTGTGTATACTGCATGCAAACAATATAAATCATTGTGTATGTAAACGTGTGCAGTTAGGGACTACATTTTTAAAACATATATGCAAAGATCGAAAGAACTTACTTTTAATGATGGAGAAGGCTACAAAAAGCAAAACGATTTGGAATGAACTTCGGTAGGAAATGCGTGTAACAAATGATTTATAAATGGAAGGTCTTTGATATAGCATCACTACCAGGAAATGGCCGTATGCGAGAAATAACAGCAAGTGCAAGTAGACATCTATTTTGGCAAGCGCAGGCAAATCCTGCCATAACCATTTGAGGTTCTCCGATGCTCACTAGCCAACTGTGCATACATCTACACTGCGACTATATCTGCACAATGCCGATCCTCATGGCGGAATGCCTAAAAAAAAAAAAAACACTTCCTACGAAATAGCACCAGCATGTTCGCTTCAACTATGCCAAAACTCATATTAATCGGCTAGAAACATTTTGGCAATAAGTTTTAGGGTCAGATGAGACCAAACTAGAGATTCTTTGAGGAATAAGAGGTGGTCTATCTGGCAAGCTTCTAATACAGCTTTTGAAGAGAATAATTTGATATTCATCGTTAAACATGGTGGTGACAGCATTATGATTTGCTGGTTGCTTTGCTGCAGCTAGAACTGACAAAATAGCTGATGATACAATGGATTCGTCAAGATACAAGGCTAGTTTGAACGAAAGTGTTTTGTCCTCAGTTCAAAAGTTGGGTCGAAGTTGAGGCTGGAACTTTCAACAGGACAATGATCTAAAGTAGCAAAGCAAATCCACAAATGGATGGGTGGTTCTCATAAAAAGAAATTTCTTGTCTAAGAACTGCCTAGTCAAAGTCCTAATCTAAAGTTAATTTGAAAATCTGTCATTCAAATGAAAGAAGGCAGTGTGCATGCAAGAAAAACCCCGGTATTATCCAGCAATTGTGGGAGTTTTACCAAGAAAAATGGTCAAAATTCGTCACTCACTACTGAAAGAACTTTCTTAAAGATTATAGAAAAAGAATTATTGCCATTGTAACCACAAAAGGAGCAGTGACCAAATATTAAATATAAGGGTTCACTTACTTTTGCACAGTACTAATAGTGAATGATTTGATATACTGTTAAATGTTTCCAAACAAATTTTAATGCTATGTCCCTTCTACAGATTCCATTTCTTCAGTGAGTTGCAATACATCCTTCAGGAAAGATAATGGACTGATTTTTTGTTTCTGTTGTGGATTCCGGGATGAAATCCGGTCTCAAATGAATGACAAACGCAGGAATGAAATATAGCAAATAAATGTATTGACGTAATAATACAATTGGTAATACGGTTAGTAGATCCAGAAATGCGGTTAGTAGCAATAATAATATATATACAGTCTGGGAAATTCAGTATCGAAGTATGACTTCCTTCTGAGTCTACGTGCTCGCAACTGTGACTCCTACAAAGCGGTTACCTCACTCTCTCACTCTCTCACTGTATCACTGTCACTGTCACTCTCACTCTTCCGGGTAATAACCGGCAGCAGTACAAGTACACACTTGGCGAGTCCACTTGCATCAAAAAGTGGTGGACCCCTTAAAACCCCCTCCTTAGATCCTTTTTGGGGGGAGTTAGTATTTTTTTCTCTTATGGTCGATAATGGTTCGGTAAATTTTCTCTTCCTGTTTTAAATGATCTCTTGGGTACAATAGGTGTATACTGGTTTTTGTTCTTGTTTGGTAATAATTTGTCAAACACAGACTGTATTTTTACCTTCGTCCTCTGCATGAATTCATCATTTTCCTCTTCTTTTCTTATCTCTCGCAAAGTCACAAGTAGTTTCTTTACTGCCTTGTATAACTCCTTACTGTTTTCCTCTATGGTAGCAAATGTCACGTTTAGATTCTTTTTACATACTGGTTGGATGTTTTCTTTTAATTCAATTCTGGCCTTAAGTTTGTTGCATCGTCCCAACCCGCTCGAAAATACCTCAGGAAATTGTTTATATAATTCTTCCTTTAACTTTATAGCATCTGATGGTTCAACCTCTAACTTTTTTGCAAAAAGAGCTGATAGGTAGATCCCAAACGTTGAACTTTTGCATCCAGTCGATACCTACTAGATTTTCAGTATCTTTCATGACGTATATCTTAAGTTTTTTTTTTATTTTCCCGTGAAATTTAACATTCACGATTATTTTATTCGCTTGCCCGTAACCGAATTTTCAATTTGTTGTGTATGTAACATGGTTGGTCTGTTAAGCTTTCTCCATATCTGCAGGTTGATTATCATGAGGTCGGAACCCGAATCCAGTTGCAATTTTATCTTTTTATTTAAAATTTCAAGTTCGACATATTTCCTTATGTTGGTGTTGTCTTCGTTATGCATCCTAGTAGCTCTTATTCTACTAGTATCTTTTCTGTTCCTACATTGGGATGCCTTGTGGCCCTTTTTTCCACACTCAAGACAGTTTTTATATCTAAAACAGCAATCCTTGTTCCAATATAGTCCTCCACATCGATAACATGCTGATGGGGGGTATATTTGTTTCGATTTTCGTCATAATTTTCCCTGTATGCTGTACTTTTTCTCTTATTATAGAATTTTTTTTTCTTTCTAGGGAGGGTGAGAATCTTTTTTCATTATTATAGAATTTTTGTTTTCTTTTCGGGGAGGGTGAAAAACGTAGACTTTTGTTTAAGTTACGTTTATGATATACAGCTGGCTCTTCAATGTCCTTCGCCTCTTTCTTTATACTTAGACATCTCTGACAATTTTTCGATAATTGCTGTAGTGTTAGTCCAGGTTCATTTTATAATTTTGGAAGCATTCTTTTGCGCATTTCACTATCTTTTGTTGAAACTAACCCTTGAACAAAGATGAGACATTTGAAATTGTCCGGGGTTAATTCCGCTAATTTGAAGTCGCCACAATGTTTATTTACGATTGCGGCAAACGTGGAATAATCTTCATTATGCCAGGTTAAGGCATTTCCACCTCCTGTGGAAGAGTGATGTTTTTGGACTAAAGAGTTCTTTAAGACATGTCACTGCTTCGTCAAATGTTAATTCGTTCGTCTTTTTTGGCAAGATATAATCTACGAACTTTGTATATTCTTCAGTTCCTAATTTTCTAAGCAATAGACGTAGCTTTTTTCCTTCTGTCCAGTTTTGAGAGTCGATGTTAAAGATGTCTTCATGTCTTCTGAAGTAATCTCCAAAAATTTTATCCTCATTTAGAGAATATTTGAAAATCTCTATGGTATTCCACATTGCATCTTGCGAAAAAGTTGCCTCTTTTTCAATATTTAGTTGCTTGTTACCCACTACTTTCAATATGAGTTCCTGGATCTATTTGTCTTTCTTGATTTTCCTTTTGCGTTTGTAGTAATTGCTTTTGCCATTTTTCTTCATTATTTCTTGTAGTTGTAATTGTTGATCATTTTGGTATTTTATCAGTTCTACCAAAATATTTTAAAAATCTTACACGATAACTCAATTTTACGTATTTTTAATCCTCGTAACTCTTTGTCGTCAATTTGTTGTGGACGACGAGGGAAAATTTTTTTGTTGTTTATTCTTCCTGTGTGAGTTCAAATCGCTCGTCGCCAATTTGTTGTGGACGAAAGGAGGATTTTTCTATTTCTTCTCATGTGAGTTTGAATCGCTCGTCGCCAATTTGTTGTGGACGACGAGGGAAAATTTTTTGTTGTTTGTTCTTCCCGTGTCAGTTCGAATAGCTCGTCGCCAATTTGTTGTGGATTTCGGGATGAAATCCGGTCTCAAATGAATGACAAACGCAGGAATAAAATATAGCATATAAATGTATTGACGTAATAATACAATTTGTAATACGGTTAGTAGATCCAGAAATGCGGTTAGTAGCAATAATAATATATAGAGAGTCTGGGAAATTCAGTACCGAAGTAGGATTTAATTCTGAGTCTACGTGCTCGCAACTGTGACTCCTACAAAGCGGTTACCTCACACTCTACTCTCTCACTCTTTCACTGTATCACTGTATCACACTGTATCACTCTCACTCTTCCGGGTAATAACCGGCAGCAGTACAAGTACACACTTGGCGAGTCCACTTGTATCAAAAAGTGGTGGACCCCTTAACAGTTTCCTTCTTCACCGTTTGGTATACAAAGTCGTCCATTTCTTAGACCGGCTAGCCCAACCTACATAAGCTCATAGATAGGGATGGAGAGAAGAAACGAATTCCCAAACGCCATGAGTGAAAATGATATTCAAAATGTTTAATATCTGGTCATGTTGTGTGTGTGTGTGTGTGTGTGTGTTAAAATGGGATCCGTTTGAAAAACTTTGAATAGTTTGTGTGGGAAACCAAATTGCTATATTAAAAACGCTGAGAATGACAGCGCAAAAAATTCTGCCCAAAGAAACCATTGATTTAAAAAAAAAATCTTTATCTTCTCTGATCTATTCATGCGTCTACTGCGGTCGGTAAATTTAACAGTTTGAATAGAATAGTTTATTTTTTCCGTTTGAAATCTATTCAGAACCTAATTTCCTATCATCTATTTTTAGCGAACCCTATAAGAATTCATTTTGAAAAGTTCATTTTATCAGTCTACTCGAATAAATGTTTGAATAGAAGAGCTACAATCGGATATGGCCATACCCTTATCATGACACATTGTAATCCCCGGGCCACTGAGCATTGATTAACAATTTCGCTAGTGGAATAAATTGGATTCTTACCTGTGTGCCACTACTGTGATTTTGTGTCAAACACACCTAATCTTCGTAAGGAACTATATGCATTCACCTACATTCGAAGGGAATCTGCTTGTTGAGGTAGTTTTTCTATAGAAACATCGACTAATCCAAAAGCTCGTCCTTTTCATGCGTTTAATAAAACCATCACAAATAGCCTGTGTAATAATATGGGACACATAGAAAAAGCAAATATTGTAATAACTTATTGATTCCTAGTTGCGTGTTGAACATTAAAGAGTCAAATCAGAGTCGCAACAAACGAACATCAAATTTCGTAACAGATTTTTTCGAAACAAAAAAAGGACGCGAAATAGAAATATAGAATTATTTTTTCTTTTTTTTTTTTTTACTTTTATTTCGCTCTAATTGGATAGTGTGCTGAAAGTACAAACATAGCATCAGATTTTAACCAGAGACTAAAGATTTATGTTCACAAAAATGACACATCACCAAATAGTCACCTTTCGTTGTCTTCCCTTACCTGATTTCCTATAACTCTTCCACAAACACTTTTTCTTTCTCATCCTGCGATTTAACTAACTGGAAAATCCCGCTAAAACCAGTTTCTAAGGTACTTATCACTGCATTGTTTTGCTAATAAAATATTCAATTTATTATAACGTACTATTTCATTTTAAGGTATTTTAATCATTTTAAAATTTCTGCTTTAAATGTTATTTTCTCCTTTAAAAATAAACGGATCGATGAGTCACAAATTCAAAGACATTTTTGTTTTGTTTTTTGAATCCACACAAAAGAGATGCTAAAAATTAGTTCGACTTACTTTCGTCTTTAAATCATAATTCTGTTTATTTTTTATTTAGATTTTAGCGAAATATTGGATAAAGTCTCTCTATATACATTTCACCTCTTTCCAAATATTAAAACGATCTTTTTACGAAATTTCATTACTGAATATTTTCAATGAAAAGTGAATTCGTGACGTTAATCCGAGGCGTCGAAATCCAAAGGTTTATGCAAGAGATCCTTTTGCATCAAGTGAAAAACCGCGCCTTTTGGGGGAAAAAAATATTGCTATTTATCTGATGGAATATAAAGCATACTGTAGAGTCAGCTGTTGAAAGCTGGTAAAACCTATTAAAAACCTTACGATTTTTACCGAGGAAGGCAGAGCGCTGAGAGCAAAGAAAAAAAAATGACCATTTACAGAACAGAGAATCCGGTAAATAATACCGCTGGACGTCAATGCTCGTCCATACGTTGCTTTGTTGATTCCACATATCATAATGGAGTTGGGATGTTATGTTATTCTTTGCGTAGCATTTTCATTTCTTTCAATGTTACGTTCTTTGATTAAAACTTAAAAATGCCTTACTGATTATTAGTTGGTCAGTAATATATGCTTTAACAGCCTTTTTGTCTGAACACTTCACAGAATATGTGTGTGTTTTATTTAGGGGATACGTTACGATTGAATAACATCTGGATAATGCTAGTTTGGTTTTGAATGTTTACTGATTCTTTTCCCTGGTGAGATAATTACTCCAGGCATACATCAATGTTACGTTATTCAAACTGTCAATAGTTTATCTTCATGGCAAACCATTTTACAACCCCGTGTTCGCTTGCTAAAGATAATGACAATAACACGTGTTTTTTTTTCCTGTGGAAAGTTTATTATGAAAAGGAATTAATAATTTTTTTTTTTATTTGTTTTTTTTTTTTTTTATTAGTTTAGGACTGTTGACTTATTTTTCTATTGTCACCAATCCAAGAACATTCTGGAAGATAAATAATTTGTTAACTTGGTATTTATTAACAGTCATCAGCAAAGCGGGGAGGGGGACGATTTGGCTTGTGAATAAATATCTCATTGTTTGTGAACGTTTGTAAGAATATGAATATTCTATAAATTATTCGCCCTTTTAGTGCAGAAATAGATTTATTGGCAATATGCTCCATAATTCTTGAATTATACTTGTTGTAGTGAGCATTTTTTTAACATAGAATATTCCCAAATTCAAAGCATACAACAAACTAATCTCTAGTTTTAAAGAATATTGAAGACATTATCCCTAGATTGATTGACCAATGAAATATTTAATATCCCGAAAATCATTTTGAAAGAATGGATGAATACTGAGTCGAAGATTTTTATATGTCAATAAATTGTTTTGTCTTTGAGATCGAGTTGTGCTTACCTTGGGTAAACCTGATGTTCTGTATATAATCCTGTCTATTAATAATGATCATAGAATGGTTACGATGATATTTGGGAAATAAAGAAAAGACACACTAGAACATGACGTTAGAAACAGGTTGCTTTGTAAACAGTACTGGCTGACTATAGAGTCTACACAAAATGGCACATTATCTACAGCGCGTAAGAGGTAAATTTAGACAATTTACATTGGTGCATAAATAACTGATTCAGCGGTAGCTAAACCTGTATTAAACAACCATGAATGTACCCGGTCTTATAATCAAGACATGTTCTCGGTACTGGGAATGGCTAAAATCCGAATTTAATCTGTAGGGGTTGGGATATATTTATATTAAGTCCTGTCAGCCATATTTCTTTAAACAGATTGTTAGACTTAAATGTAATTAGCCTTTAATTATTATGTATTTATTATATAACATCAGTTTTGTTTCCTCTGTGCACATTTCTCCTCCTCGGAATTCTCTTGAAAGGATCGATAAACCGATTAAGTTTCACTTTTGTAAATTGTTTTGCATTTCGATATTTACCAATTTACAGTCATGGAAATCTATTATTAACCCTTGTTTTTTGTTCTTTTGTTTTCTCTTTTGCTATTATTACATTTTATAATCCTGCTAAGCTAGTTCGTTATTACTATGGCATTGATTTTAATATATTTGACACATGATGAACAAGTTCATGTTAAAATGATTCCAAGAATTAAATAAGTTAAAACAAAATACTAAACTCGCAAATTATGATTATTTAATGTCTCTGCTCTTCCTCTATTCCCTTTCCACAATAAAGACTTTTAGGTGAAATACATATTTAAAACAAAATTATGTTTCAAAGAACGAAATTGCCTCTTAGTTCTATAGGTTCCATTTTTGAGCATAGAATAATAATAGCCACTCTGTTTCTGTAGCGAGTAGGTATATTTACAGAGATGCTAGCCCCAGGTGCAACTGGCTTTGAATTAATTTGTTCTTCTACTAGAGTTAGTACCAAATAAAAACTAGAAAGGAGAAACTCTGCCCCTGCTATTAACCACTTGCTTGTCATACAAGAGACGGATACATACGCTCCCGTGGGTATTCGTGCAAAAGCCATCGCAGGACCCTCGTTTATAATTTGAACTCCGTACAC
Organism: Acanthosepion lycidas; assembly: GCA_963932145.1. Lineage (NCBI taxonomy): Eukaryota > Metazoa > Mollusca > Cephalopoda > Sepiida > Sepiidae > Acanthosepion > Acanthosepion lycidas. The sequence goes on along the minus strand of OZ010607.1, from coordinate 60,985,773 downwards.
CAATTCCATTTTTGGTGCCGATAAACACTTCGCTACGCGCGCACACTCGTTCGAGTTGAACTATTATTAAATATTTCTTTTTTTTAATCTCAAAAGTAAATTATGTTAATATTTTAATTTTTTAACTTCAATAAGAAATAACTACCTCTGTTATGAGAAGGAAAGTTTTCTCTCATCATTCTTTTATTACTGGTATTTTGTTTTTGTTTATTTAAGTTAGATGATGAAGTTTTGGCCTTAATCTCTTTTCTATTTTCATTCTTGATGAATTAGTACGTGAAAGAAAACGAATGGGTATTAGTATAAACAGGATGCTATGTTTTGGTTGACTAAATGATGGTGCTGTGCTTACCGTTTGATGACATTAGAAGCTTTTAGTTTGAAATAACTTGTTTGCAAAATATCACTTGTGATTGTTATGACAGCTGTCATATCCGCGTACATTTTTAAATGATCAAAATCGGATAAATTGTTTATTTATTCGAACATTAAAGATGAGAGATAAGAAATATTTTAGGCATCATATGATTTTTTTTTAAGTGTAAAGTATAAATAAGAGAGCAACTAAAAAAAGAATTGCTATGAATGATGGAACCAAAGAAAATTGGTTATTGATGTTGATTAATACTGCTTAACTTTTGAATATTTTCCATCGTATTTTTTAGCAATCAAATCGAGATGTTACTCGAGAAGACTCAGCATTATTATTTTTGTTCAGGGTCTTGGTCAGTTGGTGACTCTAGGAAGAGGTTTGTAGTTAAATAGTCTTTTGCTTTGGTCAAAGCATGTCGAATATTTAGCGTTCGGTTGACGTATGAACATGTCGAATCATTTTTTACACTGTTTGCACAAACGACAGAAGTGAAGCGAATTGCTCATGTCTATTTAAGAAACAATCAAGATGGTAACTGGATTGCTCAAACGGGCAAAGCTTTTCTGGGTCGTAGGCAATTCTTCTTGCAACTAAAATTCTCGTTAGGTGCCAGTTATTTGCTGACCTTTTTATAAGTAGGTTTGGTGCGCGTGAGCCATTCAGTGAGTGCATCGTTCCTTGGGGCGTTGAGGTAGAAATATCAAATTTAATGCGTACTATGTGGCAGTCAGATGTTGGAGTGTTATTTCAGTTTCAGCTTTGATATATTTGACTGATGTCTGGATTGTATCAAAGCAGACGGGTTAAGGCTGCAATTGATTGTACCAGTTCTTCTTCCTGTAATGTGTATGGGAACTACGAAAACATTGCGGTATCGTTAAAATACTGTTGGGTTAATGGCAATGTTACCGTGACCCCGAGATAATGCTGAAACAAAGCGTCCTAATCTAATGCGGGGTCGGGGGATTACCATCATGGCAGCAATTGCTGTATCAACAGATTTATGCAAATTTATAATATACCTCTATGTATCTATGCATATGTAGACAGATGTATGTTCTTTTTCAATAATATTTTATTGAAACTTATTCAATATTGCACAATATTTATTCCTTCTTTTCAAAAAAAATGGATAGCACTTCTAATAATTGAGAATGCAAATAAGCAACTTAATTCAAGCAAAGGTTTTTTACTGGTTCTTTAGCATTTTCTTGTTTTGAACGAAAATTAAAGGGCATAAAACTGGGGCGAATTATACACAAGTACACGGTTTCAGAATTTTTACTAATTAAAAAAAAACTTATTTGAAGCATCAAGATACACTCAGTTTTACTTATAGGATAGTTTATTTATATTATGATTTCGTTTTTATAAAGTTTTCTCACTACATTATTAATGAATACCAATATTTTTTTTTATTTTCGTAGTTTATTAATATATAGAAATATAATAGTCATACTAAACAGAAAAGTATGATAGATTAATGAAAACTTTAAAATGTATTATTATTGGGTATGTCTAGTTAGCGCCTTTCCCCGAAAGTAAGTTTTAAAACGGAAATTTGAGAAAACACGCAATGGCTAAACGTCCGGTTAAAATCTGTTCTTTAATATCGTGAAAAATTAAATATTCTTGTAAAATATATGTATTATATTGAGATTTGCAAAGATAATGCGACACAAGTTAAAAAAAAAATAGAAGAATGTACTACGGGGATGTATTATACACAGTGATGTAATATATTCCCTGTTTTTAGCTAAAAATACAGGGTTTTACTCTACGCAAATAAATACGGCGCGTAGGTATTTTCATTTTTTCATTTCCCATTCTTTTGCAGATTATATACGTTGGTGCCAAATCAAAAATCAAAAATCAAAAATACAAAAGCGAAAAAGAGATTTTAATGCGGGATTGAGTTTTAAAAAACCTAACATCTTGAGTCAATATCATTTTCCTATTCTATTCTTAAATTCAATAAGGTTTCAATATAATATGTCAGCAGTAAAGGGGAGTGAATGCGATTAAACACAATAGGAATAGAATAATATTGAATTTTTTAAACACCTTGCTAATAAAATGAATGCTTTATATTGCACTCTGATATATCCGGTGAATACAACAAGTAATATCAGATCCGGAAATAATTACATATGTACAAAACAAGTATCAACTATATAATAAATAATCTATGGAAAGGAAAAGCAAAAAACATGAGTGATACTAATCCGGATATTTCTAGAAAAATAGGCACTGAACTAAAATATAAAAACTATCCAGTTTCATATGACGCAAAATATGTACAAATAGTATATGTATGTTTTTATGTGTGTGTCTGTTCACATGACTAAAATCAACCAGTCAGATTGCATTTTAAACAGCTAGCACTTTGAGTCATAATTTTTGTATAAAACAGAAAACATTCACAAAATCCAGTGAAATTCAAGGCATATGAGAGCATAACAACACATCTCTACATCTCCATGTAACTTTGAAAATCATATCAGTGTGAAACCCGTAAGGTTATTGTAAATAATATTCTTAAAGTCTCCAGTTGCGTTTTCAATTTACTTTGATATATATATATATATATATATATATATATATATATATATATATATATATATATATATATATGTATGTATTCGACTCTCCCATCGAATTCAATGTATGAGGGTCAAGCAGACCGACACTAGCACAATGTGATTTGATTACATCTACACTTTTTAAGGGCCGAATACAGATACCTGGAGAACTACATGTCACGTGTCTCCAAACGACCCTCTGCAGGTTTTGAATTCAGAGTTGACCTTCTCTTAGACCAGTTGCCATCCATATATCCAGTCTGTCCTGCTATTTCCTCATAGCTGGAGGGAGAAGAAGAGGATTCATACCTATCCCTTTATAAATTATATTAGTGATAATTAGTATAAAAAATATTAAAATATTTATATTTGCAGATCTTCATTTCTTATGGTGAAATATAAAATATTCCTTTCCGGATTAACATGTTTTTCGGGATTGCTTTCGCCGTTAGATATCTTAAAATTGTATATTCTCACAATATTATCTAAAATATTTAATCTTTTAAAACAGCTATTTCATGTGATTCAGAAACAGATCTGTTATGAAATCTATTTATCAGATGGCCTCAGATAATAGGCAGTGGACTGCTATGTCCTTAAAACTTCTTCACAATAGGTTTCGCTTTAAGCAAAGACAATTTTAAAGAATCCCTGAATAAGAGATGCCCATCTAGAAACACTTCAAACCCTGCGACGCTGGGGAGTCATTACTTACAAGATGCCTTCGGCAGCGCAGTATTTATCGAGAAACTGAAGAACCACTTTATCGCTATAACCATTCCTGGAATTCACACGTTTCGCAACAACCGGCGATATTCCCAGCCGTCCTGCTCCCCAAGAGCCTGGTTCATTGCTTCTCAACAGATAAAAGCAGGTCACCTTAATTAGTGCACAGCCCATATCGCCGAGGTTAGCGGGGGCAGAAAGTTGCTATCAACAACTGAAGAATTTATCTTCGATGAAACTTATTTGCTTCATTCTATTTTGATTTAAAGCCTGGAAGGATCGCGCTTGAAACTCGTTAAGAGTCCAAGTAAAGTTCAGAGAAAGAATCCAATATTCATGATATCAATTCGGTTAAACTTTTCCACCTTGACTTTTTAGAAAATCAATGCTTGAAAGACATCAATTTAATATATAAATTAATGATTGAAAAAATAAGATATATGTATTAAGATAAAAAGTATATACCTTTACAATGGAACGTAGCCTTAAATAGCTTATCAAATCGAAAATATAACTGATATTATTACAAACAAGTTGGAAAATACTATTTTCTAGCTTCCGTTATTCATCTTTTTTCAGTCCCATAATTAAATGGGAAGACTACTAAATCAATATTCTTGTTGATTTTATCCAAGATTTCATTTGCACTGTTCGCATCTGTATATGCATTGGAATTTTTATTCTATCAGGAACATAGTGATATTGAAATACTTCGTCACCCTCTGGTAGTAGGCATTAAATATATTCATGCCTACTTTCAGTGGGCCTAAGATTTCTCGCATTCTGCAAAACAAATTTATTTGACTTCCCCAGTTTTTTTTTATTTTTATTTTGACTTTATCCAATTATAGTTCCTACCTAACGCCATACGTATGAGTTATTTAAGCTGCCATTAGACCTACATTTCAAGAACAAAAGACGGATTAGCCACATTTGTCTGTCAAAGAACTCCCAACGAACACTAGATCGAGTTGGCAATCGAGTATATAAGAACAGGTCGAATTTTGTTTTTCTTGTTCACACTGGATATTTTAGAAACAAGACGTATTTCACCCGACTTTTGAGTCCTTAGCGAATCCCGTGGCGCATTGAACATAGCATAAATGGTAAGCATTAAATTCCCTAAGCATACTTCACCACAGACAATACTATATAATAACTCTACAAAGAGATAAAAAACGCTTCTCAGATATCTCAGAATCATCAGAATTTTCGACACATACCCAAACACAAAAGGATATCTCTACATACCCTCGTTCATTCCTTTTGTATTTTTCCATTTATTTAGCTCAAACAATGTTAGTTGTATGCAACTATTTAGACTATTTATATTGTTCGAACTGTTGTCCTCATTTTTTATGCTATATTCACGGCGTTTCGGCCGTTGTAAGCTCCGGCTTTCTTCAGGTGATTAGAATTTCGAACTCTTTATTTCGTAGATTGTTCTAGTTTTACGTGCTATGCCTCTTCCGGATATATCAATTCCAGTTTCAGTTATTCCCCTTTCGTAACTCAACTCTGCACGGTGGAGTAATGGATAACGACTCAGATTGAGGAATCAACGAGCCGGGTTCGAATTCCAGTCGAATCCATTACATTCATTTACGTGCTAATACCCTTGGGAAAGATATGAATCCTCTTCTTCTCCCCCAGCTAGGGTAAATAGAAGGACAGACCGGGTTCTGTAGCCTTGGATGGCAACTAGTCAACTGCAGAAAGAAATGGAAACCTACTGCGGGAAAACAATCTGCCTCCTCCGTCATGTATCGAAAGATACATGATTGCCTAAACGTGCATGGCACATAACTGACTGAACTCAACTCTCAAAGTTTTTGTTCACTTCTTCCGATGTCAATTATTGAATTCACAATTCTTTGAGTCAAGTCACTGGATTTACTTCAACCAACATTTTTTATCCATTGGGCCAACAAAGATGAGAACATCAGTCCGAACAATGAAAATAGTTACTATATTCATCTCAGAAATATAGGAAGATATTGTACGTAACTTTGTATATTCATACTTACTCTCCTATTTGTACAACCTCTAATGAGTCCCAAAATAACCTATCAACAATATATCACAATAAAACTATTTGTACTGTAACAAGTGTTCTCACATTCACCAAGATATGATGAGTTTCTCTCATGCAGTTGTTATTCAAAATGTTCACGATACTGGCATTGAAAGACAGAATACAAAAACAGTAAGACATTGTTACTTAGATTTGATTCATTGGATATCAAATTTGAAATCCATAGATTCAAAATATGTTATTTCATTGACATAACATTAGATTGTGATTGACATTCAAGTATAAAATATCAAATAAATGAGACAATACTATATATGTGGATGGCAGGTAAAAAATATCAAGAACAGTTGCAATGCGCCATATAATATGTTTATCCAGAGAATAAAGCAGTTCGAAGCAGAAAACAGATAATAAAACAATTTAGTTCAACCAGTAGAATAGAGAACCGTGCCTGAAAATGGACATTGTATTTTTGTAACTCGTAGGAAAAACAGTTTTCAGTATGATATCATCGCTCCAGGCACTGACCCGTTGTTATTTCGACTAATTTTATTCCTCTCAATACATCAACTTACAAAACTTGGTAAATATGAGATTTAAATGAAGCCGCTTTAGACAGTAAACACAAAACATAGGAGGCGGAAAAAGATAATAGAGAAACATCAAATAACCATTATATTCTATATGGAACAATCTGTTTTGCGAAATAGGTCGAAAGTCTTCTCAAGTGATTTGAATGATTATTTGATTTCAAAATTCAGTAATGCCAGATTCAGCTACTGTTTCAAGCAATAAATGTTGGCTCCATCCTCAGGGGCCAGCTAACCAAATTTAGGGCATTGCTTTGATGGAATTAATCTAACCCTGACTAGGTAATTGTATAAAGAAGAATAGAATTCTTAGCTTTGCTTTCGGACATTTTCGGACTGTTCCTTTATTGCCCTCTCTTAACTAAAGTCTTCTTTCACTCCCTGTAACGCGCCTGCATCCGACTGACATTATCTCCATGTCTGAAGGGAAATGATTAAAAAAATAATAATTGTCCAATGTGAACATTTTCAGAAATCAGCAATTATGAACGAATTTTTCATAATGTGAATATATGCATGTATCGTGTTTTTGCGCTGTCATTATAGAGGTAAGTATGTCTGTATATATATATATATATATATATATATATATATATATATATATATATATATATATATATATATATATAAATTTCAATTAAAAGGTGCAATTATAATTTATAAATTCATGAATCATTTATACAAATTACAAATATAGAGGTTAACCTCTATATTTGTTTTTTGTATGAATGATTCATGAATATATATATATATATATGTGTGTGTGTGTGTGTGTGTGAATGTATGTGTATATACATAAAAAATAAATAAGTACCATTTTACATTTTTAATTTCGCTCATGTGCGTTGTTTGATCTTGACTTTCTCGGCTGCACAGTATAATAAAGTCAGCTGGGTACCATCTGTGTGAAAAAAAAGAGCACAATGGCGCAATTCACTCTGCCAGAAATTTGGAAACGGCATGATGTACTGCTTGGCATTCGTACCGGAAGCTCCAACCTTTCAGATTGTTGGTGTGTCAATCTGGGAACAGTGCAGAGGATTGGGAAAGAGTTGGATGAATCTAATGATAATTACGAAAGTACGGCATCACGGAAAACTCACTCGGATCGTTCTGATAAGAAAAGACCTCCCGAATTTGTTGCCGACGCCTCCAGACTCAAACGGAAGCCTATATCAAGTGTCTTGATGAGGCATTACTGACCTAAATAAAGATTGCAGCTGCTGGAGGACCCTATGTCTTGTAATAGGAATCTGCATCATACCACAAAAGCAGGAAAACCTAGTAATAGCTGTCAGTCAAGTATTGCGACCATATCACCCCTTACATATGGCCAACAAAATCCCCAGCCTGCAATGCACTTGATTATTATGTGAGTGGAACAGTTGTGAGAGAGAACAAGAAAACTGCTTTTAATACCAAAGATGAAAGCAACTTAAACAAGGAGAGCGTCTAGAAGAAATGCACGAGATTCTAAAGTCGTCTGGAGGCTGTGCTTGAAGCCATTGACATTTTTATTAAATAATTTACTCTTACGTATGTCAAGATATGTTTCTATAATATTGGTAAATATATTTGTTAAAATGAGATGTCGGTGTTATTTTTGCCTAATTTGGACGATGATTTATATTATGTATATAACAATTTATATATAAATGACAGAAAAAAAACAAAGGACATTTACTGGTCGTTAACCAAACTTGTATAAATGAGAAATGCTGCTTAAAAAGCCCAACATATATATACATACATAGAGAGAGAGGTTAATTTCAGATCGACTAATTTTCAAAGTTACATATATATATATCATAAGGTAATTCTTCGAGTCTAGACGAAACCTCAACAGAATGCACTGAACGACAGTTTCGTCTTATATTTAAGACCCATCAGTAGCGCGCTTCGAGAATGGAAACCCGGACCCTAACGATAACAAGCAAACGTCATACCGACTGTACCAACGGGCCTCGGTGGCAAAGTGCTAACGAATTTGACTCGATATAACGCCGCTCGATCATATATTCCGTTGTGGAACTCATCCGAGTTTCCCTTATCCATAGGACTCTGCCCCGACGAGCCACGACTACTATCCTCAAGCCGTTCCATCCAGAGCATTAGAAACTGGTTCAAGCAAGAATATACAAGTAAAGGAAATTATTAGGAGGATTTGAGATAATCATAATTAATTCATCGAGTTTTGAAGAAATCTAAGCAGAATGTAGTTGGTGTCACGTTTGCCTAATATCGTAACTGTCCGGGTTTCAATTCTCGAAATGGATGCGCACTGCTGATTCGTCCAAAATATAGGATAAAACGGCCGCCTAGAGCTTTTTGCATTCTGTTGAGGTTTCTTCTTTGGCTCTCTCTCTCTCTCTCTCTCTCTCTCTCCTATATATATATATATATATATATATATATATACATATATACCTTATATATATATATATATATATATATATAATATTATAAATTAATTGATTTAAAATATGTTTTTTTCGCTACACAGTTTTAACCATGTTTCAAAAATAGAAAAATAGAAAGGTAAAAAGCCCCAAATTTAATTTTGTAATTAAATTAAAGACATTAGTTCCATTTTATCCTCAAGCAAATTTTGGAGTAACTTTCAAAATTACTGGTAAAAAAATTGTAACCTAAAAATTTACATACTTATACTTATACTAATTCTACATACTGTAAGGCATTCTAATTACATTTAATTGTTCTTAAAAGAAATATAGTATATTAAAAATTAAAAGTGAAAATATTTCAAATCGTAGTTA